>JACWRQ010000334.1:3013-45358 GCA_014849955.1 Cryphonectria carpinicola | reverse complement strand
GTGTAGAATGTGCAGGGTAGAAGGGAGAGAAAGAGAGAAAGAGAGAGGGAGAGAGAGGGAGAGAGAGAGAGAGAGAGAGAGAGAGAGAGAGAGAGAGAGAATGAAGGAGTGAGCGGACGAGACGTGAAGGATCAAAAGGGCGTGAAGGGGGGAGAGGGGGGGAGGGAAAGGAGTGGAATGGGCCTCCATCCATCCTGCCGCGGTCCCATTCCCTGTTGGTCATCATTATGACTGCTCTGATTTTGTCTCCTCCGCGCCACGGACATGATATGTCACAAAAACCATTAAAAGAGTAATAATCGTAGGCGAGGACTATTGCTTTTACATGGCCCACTCACACCAGCAAGTTCTGTGTAGTGCTTGTCCCCCCCCCCCCCAAAAAAAAGGAGCGCACGCCACGATGGGTCGACGAGCATCATGATTCACCAAAATCCTTTCTCCCTTGGCGCGTACCATAGTAAGAAGCTTCTTTCTTGTGCATGTACAGATATTTGTACAACACAGTAAATAAATGTACACGCTCATTCACGACCTTTCAGCCACCAGGGCTTGAACGAGGTCAAACCACCCCTCGTCCCACGCCAAGGCTGGACAGATGCAGGACATAGAAACTTTCCCATTTAGACCTGTTCGTTGTCGCTGGTGTGGCTGGGCGCCCCCTTGCGACTTTACTACCTAGATGGTGTCCAGTCAGTAACCCTGTGTCGTGCCATTCCGTCAGCACTTACTTGTATGGCTGTTTGGGCCTGGAGCCCCTGCTTCCCCCCCCCCCTTCCCTTCTTCTCGTTACTGCTGCACGTATTGTATGATGTAGGAGGATGGATCACAAGCAGATTACCGCCCCTCCTTTTCCTTCTCAGATAAAAAGGCAGAAAAGAAGAATGAAAAAGAATAAAGGAAAAAAAAAAAGTCCTCCATCCTTCGTCAGCACCTTGAATCTGACCTGCTACCTATCGACAATCCTTTCCGCCAGCAGGAGAGAAAAGGAAGGAAGAAAAGAAACATCTAGGGTCCAGGATATGTTTGTGAGTTACAGCGGGCGGTCGGGCGGCCTACCAGACAGCCTCGCCAGCCTCGCGATCGAATCTGGTGCTACGGGGAGAGACAGCCCCAGAAGGTTAGTTGGCTCCGCGCCAGGGAACAGCATGTCTTAGAACAAGGATGGCATGGCAGGAAAGAAAAAGAAAAGAGAGGGAGAAAATAGAAACCGAAAAAGAGAGAGAGATAGAGACAGTGCAAAAAGTCGCCTGTGGCTTTTTAGGGGTGGGGTGGAGGCCTGCCAGCCCTCCGGGGGGACCGGGTGATCGATCCCTCGCTACCACCACAGTACATATCAGACCCTGCTTTCGAACAGACGAAAAGTAAAGAGGGTCTCGATGCGACACAACCTATACATAGTGGCGATGATGGTGCCGACCCTCCTCCTCAAACAAGCACCCCCGGCCGTGGTCACACAACTCGATTTTTTTTTTTTTTACAAAACTGCTGACATTCTCCATGGAGGGGCACGTTCTAGGACCGGCGGGAGGAGAGGAGGAGAGAGAAAAAAAAAAAAAGAAGAAAAAAAAAAGGAAAAACAGGCTATCGTATGGAATTATGAAGTACGTACCGTACATTTCCCATACTTAGTCCAATACATCCATCTCCCGGACCGATTGAAAGAAAAAGGAGGGAGTGCGGCACAGCAGATGACTTTCTTGTCCTGCAGCCACAACCTCGTCTCGCGGACTGTGACCACACACCGTCGTCACCCTTTAGAGTTGAAGGGTGGTGGGGCGAATATGAAAGAGGACGGGGAGGAGGAGGAGGAAGAGCAAAGAAGAGTTGGAATCAACCAGTTCCGACCCCTACCCCTTCTCTCTCCCTTGATCCTGATGGGGGTTTTTTTTATTGTTTTTTTTATTTTTTTATTGGAGAGCGCCACGAGAATGCTGGACGGTTTGCCTGCTTTTTTCTCGTGGCTTTTTTTTTTCTTCCTTCCCTTCCTTTTCCTTGGTTTAAGGTTTCCACAAGTGTTCAGCGGAGCGCATGTGGCGCACGCGGGGCTCTCATTGGCGCACTCCCTCCTAAGGATGTTTTACAATGATATTCACCTGCGAATGACCTGTCTCTTTTTCTTCTTCTCTCTAAACACTTTAGCACCACCCACCCTCCTCTTGACGCGTGTCTTGTCTCTCCTCCTCGTAGTAGTAGCCTTTTCACGCGAACTGTTCCTCTTGGGTGAGACGCGAGGGTAAGTAAGTAGAGAGAGAGACAGACTGGACTTCAGTGAGTACTCCTTCCTTCCATCCTTTGTTCTTCCCACCCGCCTTTCTCTTCGTCCGAAATCACACCTTCTTGTGGCCACAGACTGAGCTCGGCGACCAGGGAAAGGGAAAAAAAAGAAGTCAAGAGAGCCTACTGCCGACCCATCACACAAAGTCTCCGCCCACGACGTCATCCCCTGGCTTGTCTGTCAGGCAGGGTCACAAGCAAAGATCGCCAGCCAGGCGCCTCCTTCCTCCACCCTCCCCCCTCTTCTCCTCGTCAAGAAGGGGGGGGGGGAGGAATGTGGATGTTGATGTGCATACATGCACAACGGATATGCACCAGGCGTTCGCATGCCCAGGCGATCATCCCCCCCCCCCGTCCCCTCTCCGGTTCCTTTGCTTCTTCCCGTTTTCTTCACAAGACACACCTCTTTTTTTCCCTTCACTATCCCACTTTTTTCTTCTTCTTCTTTTTTGCCCATCCACACATACACAGTATGTACTAGGGTGCCACTATAGCCGTCTTTCACATTGGGGAAGAGGCAGGGAGGAGGAGAAGGGAGGAGAAGGGGGGAAAAGGGGGTCCCACCCCGCCCATCCGCCACACACCTCCAAACTCTCGAGCACTACCGAAAAGGCGCCTGACGCGGCCCCCCCCCCTCTCTCTATGTCTCCTTTTTTTTTCCTCTCTCGTGATTGTGTAGAGTGTGTGCGTGTGTGCACTTTTGTTTTATGACGAATACGTAAGTACTTTGAGTGGCGGTAGTATTCATTTCTCCCTGACCACACACCCCGGTGACTGGTCAGCAGCAGCATCATCAGCAGTGCTGAGAGTTAACTTTGCTTTTTTTTTGACTTCTTGACTGTCTTGTGCAAGATCTTTGTCTGCACGAGCTACTCTTACTAGTGAGATGTGGAGGATATCTCACACTTGTCTCGCCCTCTCTAGCTGGTCGTGGCGGCGGCGGCGGCGGCGGCGGCGGCGGCGATGATATTAATGGTGGTGACGAAAGAAAAGGTGGTGGTGGTGGTGGTAGTAGTACTTTAGTGGTATGTGGCTGGTAACACACACACGGCTCGTCGCGTCCCCTACACCATCAGAAGACGATCACGCCCACACGGCGATCTTGTGTGCGCGTCAAAGTAGCAGTAGCAGCAGGGCAATGCGGGATAGGGAATACGAATGCTCAAGGAGTCCCTGGCTGCGCCCGCGCCGGTAGCCTCGGAACACAGATGATGTGGCGGGCTCTTCCCACTCTCTGTCTCGGTCTATCTTCCTTCGCCTATCTTGTGTAGTATGTGTGTATGCCAGCAAGATCTACAGTCGAGTGTCATTATCGGCACTTGTCTCGGGTGCGCGCGCGTGTGTGCTTGAGTGTCTGCATGGCACCCGAAAGTATTCTCTTCACGAAAACCAAGAAGACGAGGACGTCCGCCTCCCTCTTCATTCTTCTCCACCACTCACCCCCACGCTCACGAAGATCAAAAAAAGAACGAAGAAGAAGAAAAGTCTGAGACACGCAGCCGATCCCGCCCTCCGGATCAACATTCTTCAACGCAACCGAGGAGGACGAGGGGTCCCTTCCCCCGGCGGGAGTTGTGTTATCGTATTTGGTCTACTCCGTCCCTGACACGCCTCCTCCTCCATTAGAGGGAAGTGGCGGCATGCAAGCTAGCTAGCCAGCCAGCCAGACCAGCTGCACAGATGATACATACCGGGGGGCGGAGGGGTTCGTTCATGTGGTCACGCAAAGGAGGGAAGGGATACATCGCTTACCTTTTGTTTCTTGATCCAAGCGCCAGTAGGCGTTTTTTCTCCCCTTGTTGGCTTAGTGGGCCTTTCTTTTCCTCCGATTTTCAGCGCCCGGAGCGCGTCATCATCGCTGTTGTTATTGTTATTGTTGGCGTGTTCCTTCGTATGTATCTTTGTGACTTGGTTACAAAGTGCTACAGTTACGTTGCGGCGAAGCCCGGGCCGTATCGGAGTGACCTGCTGTGTTCGAGTCATCATTGTACACCTCGGGTTGTAAAGTGCTCTTAGATGACATGTTCAGAAAAATAGAAAGGCTGGGTGTGGAGAGTCCTCGGAGGCATTGCGCGCGTTCCTAGGTGGGTGGCCAGAAAAAATACAGCAAGAAGAAAGAGACCTCGTATCAGCTTTGCGCTGGGTAGATCGTGTTGAAAACATGCTTACAAGGCTGGATGGAAACGCTGTCGATAGAAAATACGACTCTGAAAAGTCGCTCCATCTTCATTATCATCAACCCTTTCCACACCTGGTATCTTGACCCATTTTCCCCTCCCGTCTCTGCGTAGGACTCTCAGCTATTATACAGATAATGACCAGTAGTAGACCTATCATTGCCGTTGAAAAAAAGTAATGCAGGAAAAAAAAAAAAGATGAAGGTCCGTTGCTGACATGATGTTGCCTCTCATTTTGCGCCTGTTTTCCAATGCCCAAAACGCCCGTGACGCAATTTATACTTGTACACACACTCGCTCTCGTTGCCGACTTCTCACGCGAAGCTGTCTTCGGCTTCCCAGCGAGAACTCTCGTTAGGCCGCCCTCCTTCTCGGCTCCCCTTGAGCGTGGTGCTCTTCTCCGAGTCCACGTCAGCAATGTATGAAGACGGTCCTTCGTCCAATGCGAACATCGACAGGTCAAATGGTGAACCGTCCGGCCTCAGCAGCAGGCCCCTCTCGACCATCGTCTTCCATACGATGTCCTTGACATGTCTGACCCTCTTGTCTACCGACAGGCCGTCTAATTTCTGAAGTTGTGCACAAGCCTTGACCATCTTTCGCTCGTAGGTGCGGCGTTGAATCCTCGTGTCCATATCAAGAAGGCAACAGAATTTGGCATCACGCCCCGCATCTGCGTCGGGTAGTCTGAAGGGATCGATGGCTGGCTGACAAGCATCTTCCTTCCTGTGAACTACCATTTGCACCGTTGGATAGAAACCCTGTGTGAGAAAAGTGTCCCGGAGATCAGCCTCCACCAACCATGGGAACCCGGACAGTATCTTCAAGAGGGATTTCAGATCTGCAAATCGATTCCCTGCGAGGAAGAGACGCTTCAACCTCGGGATTCCCAGGACGCCGCTGATATCCGAGAAGCCATTGAAGTTGAGATTCAACACCCGTAGGTTGGGCATCATCTCGCCCAGATTATCGGGTAGTCGCTGGAGGCCGCAGTTCGCCAGATCTAGAAGCTGAAGATTCAAGAAATTGCGAGGTGGACTGAACAGTCCGAGGCGATTACCAGAGAGGAACAACTTCCGCACTTCATACGCCCGAGCCAGCGTGGCCATGTCAAACGGCCTGGGTCCGCCCTGCTCCCTAAGTGACAGCGTGTCTAAATATCGTGTTCGATGTAGGCCATTCACAGTCGTCAGCTTGTTGCGATCCGCATAGACCAGATGAAGGCTTGTCATCGCAGTCACATCGAGGTTCCTCAGTTTGTTGTCACTGATCACGAGGTGCTTCAGAGGCGTGGGCTCCTTGGGAGCAAACTCGACCATTTTGTTGTTCCTCAAGTTGAGATAGGACAGTGACGCGAGCTCATGCAAGTTCTCAACTCTCCGAATCTTGTTGCCTTCGAGATCAAGTGTCGTGAGTCTCTGCAAGCTGGTGCCTTCAAAATCGACTTCTTCGATGTCGTTGCCCCTGGCTCGGATCGTCAGCAGCGCCTCGTGGTACTTGATGCCATCCAAGTTGGCCAAGCCAGTGTTGTCTGCAACTAGATCCCGCAAGTGCACCAGATTTCGGAAGGAGGAGAGGCTTCTGATCTTGTTGCCGGAGATGTCGACGTATTGCAGGTTTGCAAGACGGTCCCATGCAGAGAGGTCGCTCAGCATGTTGTGGGAGATCTTCAGCTCACGGACAGTCGTCGGAATGCCATCTAGTGCCCGGATCGAATTCCGAGAAGCATCGACCCTCACAAGTCGCCCACAGAACCGATCGAGCATGTGCAGGCTGTTCAGGTTCTTGTCTCGGAGTTGAATCTCCTTCATGTCTTCCCAGAAAGGCTCGAAGGCCTCGACCTCTGCAATTTTATCAACGAGATGGCGAACGGCTTGAGACATGTGCTGTTTCGACCCATCACCGGTGACGAGGTTGTGGTCACCAAGGACGTAGCTGACTTCCAAGGCATACGATTGGTCTTGATGGGCGGTAAAGTCTGGTAAGGGAGTCAGCGAAAGATCTCCGACATAATGGCCGATGATCTCTGCGTTCTCTGGTCGAGGCTGTGCTTGTGGTCGAGCTGGAGTCGTCACTAAGATGCTCAGGCTGGTCTGACGAGGTTTAGGATTTGGCAGCTTCGGGTCAGCAAGACTTTGTTCGAGAACAATGCTGAGCTCCCTGCTGCCACCAGCTTTTCCGCCCTGGCTATCTTCATCCTGTTCTTCAATAACGGAGACTGGCTGGGGCACAAAAGTCTCTTCTTGGACCGTCTTGTGTCGCGATGGTGCACTAGAGGAACTTCGTGGCCGTGGGATGTTTTCGTTGATGTTGTTGATGTTGTTGTTGTTGTTGTTGTTGTTGCTGCTGCTGTTGCTGTTGCTGTTGTTGATCGACTGAAAGGTGACGTTCCGCCCACCGTTTCGCGCCTTAGGCTGGGGCAAATTCAACATAATGGGTTCGACAACGCTGACGTCTTGCTCGTCAGACATCCCACCACCACCGGCGTGTGCATCCTGTATGACGATGGACACGGGTGATGAGAAATTGACCTGTGGCCGCCGCTTTGGCGAGGCCTCATCAAGACGATCGTTGTGGATGGTGATTTCTTTCTCCACGTCCTCGTCATCAGTCTCAACGAACTGGTCAATCAGCCTGCTGGGCGATCTTGGCGACGTGCCGTGCTTGCCCTGTCTATCTCCGGAATCCCTCACCAGTATCGGCTTCAATATGCCACTCTGATCGAGCTTGCCTTGACCTTTTGCGGACATTTCAGCTTTGGTGGACCGTGCGCCTGCTGTACCCTGTGCCATTCTGTCCCTCATATTTTGTAGTTCCTTGGATACATCCACGGTCAGGTCAGGGATATCGGCAAATGGGTCGTCGTCGCTGTTTTCTGACAACAATGTGCTGCTGCGCCTGTGGCGTGTTGTCTGTGGGACTCTGGCCTTGACCCACACATTACGCTCTTTGTCCAGAACCATGCTGCCGACCTGGTCAGGGATAAGATGGGACACACTCTCGGGAGCGATCGTCCTTCTGGTATCCGAGTTCCGCGATGAGCCCGTCCGAACTGTCGAGTATCCAGACTCCGATCCAGACGTGTTGGAGGGAAATCGACCGCGAAAGCGCTCCACTTGTTCTGCGGCTGTTGAGTTCTCATAGCGATTTGTATTTCTCAAGAACTGGAGAAATGGCGGACGGCTGACGACCACACTGTCTTCCAGCATTCCGAGGTCTGAATTCTCAGACCTGGAGCCACGAGACTCCTCCTCTAAGGCCTTGACGGCTTTGATGTCTTCCTTGGGAACACCGAGTGAGCGCAGGGAGGTGGCAATGATATCGTCTATATCACTATGCTCCTCGTATTTCTTGAGGTGATTTACCAAGACAGGATCTTCCTGTTTCTTGGCTGCCCTTGGAATGGGCTGTCCCTCTCGACTAGGTGGCCGTGACAATTTCTCGCGGGTCGAGTCTTGCACCGAAGCGTCATCGACAGTGTAGTTGCTGAAGTTCCTGTGAAATTCCTCTTCGGATTCTTCCAAGCTTGCAGAACCACTGGGTAGGCCGGTTTTGCGCCTCAGGGCTGTCATGATCCGATGTGCTGCATTGAGATAGTCTTCGGTTCTAATGGAAGGCTTCCTCTCGTCAGCAGATGCCACTTGGGTCTGAGGTTTGCGTGGCAGCTTGGCGATCTCTTGCTCCAGGAAGCTATCTGGGCTGAAATGGATTTCTCGTCGGAGAGATGATGGGTGACTCGGCGTTGGCGTCCGCGGACGGGGCAGCTGTCGGGATGCTAGAAGATTGCCATTAGCTTTTCGTTGCTTGTCGCCGGCGCCTGCATCCTTGCGCCGCTTGCCAACGAGAAGCTGCGTGTGCATGCTGTCATAAGGTGGCTCCAACAACAGGTCCTTCTCAACGCCAAACGCTATGTCGGACTGATGGAGGGTCCTTCTGCGTTTTGGTGTTGGGTTCTTGGTGGGCGAAGTCCGGTGTCTCTTGATCTCCGCAGCCAGATCTCCTGGGTGAGGCGTGGCGAGTGTTTGCATTGGCCGTCCACCAAACTCCCGCGAGGTAGTCGTGCCCTGTGTCGAAGGTGTTGACTCTGATTTCTGACGGCGCTTGCCAATCACAATGTTATTGGCGGGCGGTGGTGAGAAGTTGGTCGGAGGCTCGAACGAGACTGAATGGTGTAGGATTGACCCGTCTCCTGAGTCGTTTGAGAGCCGGGTGAAATCCTCTTTGAATGCATAACCATCCAATTCTCCCGCGCCAAATTGACTAAAGGACCGAGTAGGTTGTTTATGAGACTCTTTGGCTCGGAGGGCTGCCCTCGACGCCGCCGTAGATGGGCGAGATGCGGGCTGAACCATGTGTCTCAACATATCCACCGACACTTTTCGCTCGTCGTCCAGGTTATTATTATGCTCCGAGCCAGGCGAGGCGTTTCGTTTCTCGATTTGTTCGATTCTTGCCTGAAACGTCTTATTGGTGAACGTATCGTACGGCCCAAACAACTTCAGCGGACTGCTACCCGTGACCACAGCCTGGAGTTCCTTCTTCTCCGGGCTTGGAAACGGAGCCGCGGGAACAGATGGGGTTTGAGCCTGCAGATGAAAGCTGTCTGGCTCGTGTATGCGTATGCTCGGAAACTGTTTCGGCGTGCTCGCCTGCAGGGATGATTCTGGAAACATGTCCGATACGTTCCGGAACCCTGACGGGACTGGGTGATGCAAAAAAGAGTCTTCATCAGGAGGACCTCCTCCGCGGGCATTGACGAAGCTGTTGAGCTCCTTGGATCCCTCTGTTGCATCTGAGTTGCGGGATCTTTTCGCGACGTGCGAGCTGCCCGCTTCTGAGTCGCCGCTGAGCGAAGGGCTGATTTGTAGTTTCTCCAGACGCTGCTGTAGTTCTGATGCAGAGAAGCCCACCGGTTCAAAGTCAATCTTCCCATCGTCACTGCTTTTTTTGGCGATCAGGATAGGGCTGAAGTCCTCGTGCTGGGCTGCACTCTGATTGCTAACCCTCCGCGACCCGTTGTCCGGCACCTGTAGGGGCCTCGAGAAGGGCGACAGCTGGCTTGATCGGCCGGGGGAATATTGAGGAGGACTGGACATGACACTGTTCTGGCTAAAGTCCACCGAGGCTTCGTCATTTAACCTGTATCTGATCTGTTGACTTCGGGGCTGGCTGGGCTGCTCTTGCACGGGCAGTTCCGCATCGCTGGATCGATCGCTGTAGCTCTCGTCGTCGGTATCCTTCTGGGCGGGCACAGGCGGGCTAGACGGAATGGCCATTCCACTTCGAGGTGGCTGGTTGTTGTTGTTGTTGTCGTCGTCGGCGGCGGCGGGGGCGCCTGCTGCTGGTTGCGCAAAGGAAGCTCGGCTTGGTGCGCTCGGCACAGGTGGCTTGAACATGCCTTCCAGGCCGTTAGCTGCAGATGTAAACAGGTCCCGCTGCTCGCCATAGGCAAAATCGCCATAAATCAGTCTGCGCCTCCATTCTGGCGTATTGCCTTTGTCCTTGCCCGGCGATGAGCTGGTGGACCTGTGCTGTACTGTATTGTGTACGACGGAGCCGGCGGGCGATTCGAAATCGGACTTGGTCGCGCGGTGGCCGCGCCAGGAGGGTTGCCTGATCTCGTGGGAAAGCTTGGAGGGCGTGTTCTTGTTGACGGAGGAGACGGGGATGTTGATGTCGCTGGGGGTTCGCTCGTTGAGAACAATACTACTATTCCATGCGGGCGTGGGGGCGAACTTTCTCTCGGCGGCCTGGCTGCTGCGTGGTTGAGGAATCTTAGTCCCAGGAGACCTGAAGCTGGATGTCATAGTCCCGTTTCTCGTCGAAGTTTTGGACCTCTCTGGGGATGCTGGCTCAGAAGGCCAGTCCTCGGAGAGGTCGTCGAGCCAGGCGTGAGACGACATGGTCAGGACGCAGTTGAAGCGGCTGACGCAGCACGATGATTCAGCTCGTATCCATGAAAGTTGAGGCTGCTGTCGATGATGTTAAAGTGCTGTCGGCGATGCGCAAGTCGGAGGGGGGCCTCTGAATCGCAAGTCGCAAAATGATGCAATGCGATGGCCGGTCACTGCAGGTCGGAGTGGACTGGACAGGGAGATGAACGCGCCAATGCCGGACAGTCAATAGGTATGTACAAATACAGTACAAGATCGTTGCGATCGGTCCAGCTCCCTGCAGATTTGAGGTGGGCTGGTTGGACAGGGCAGGGCAGGGCTGGGGTGATAGGATATTTGTGGGCTCGCCTCGCGCGATCCCAGAGAAGAAATGAGGTAAATCGGCAGGATTGAGATGAAACACGATGTCGTCTTGCAGCTGTCAAGTCGAGACGAGGAAGACGCAGACGGTGATCTGCTCTGAAATGTTGAAAAGCGGGGGAGGGAAAATGAATAAATAACTAGATAACAACAAGAAACAACTGAATATAAGTGCTCTAGGCCTTTGAAAGTCAAAGAGAAGTCTCGACTCCTGTCACTTTTGAGACGAAGTGCTGGCTTTCGAGGTTTGCAGCAGGAAACGTTGGGACCGGGGGGGGGGGTTGGTTGGACGCCTTAACATGGCTAAGTGGCTGTACTGTACTGCGGTCAGACAAACAGGTTGGGTGGCAGAACACAACAAGGCGGCAGTGGAAACCTTGTTGCGGTCTCTGATTGGCCGAAGGTCTTCCTGCGGGACAAATGGTTGGCAGGGAAACACCCTCATACAAGGATGCCAAGCCTTCCCTCAACCCTACTGTACAAAATACTGTACAATATACAGTGTACAGTGTACTGCCATCATCGTATACTATGAAAGCATAGTATTGAGGTGTACAATTATGGATCTAAAAGTGCACAGCTGCTGAGAAAGACATTCTGCTGCTTCCCTTTTGCTCCTCATCCATCAGATCATTGTATGGATGAGGCTATAGAATGCCTTGTTGAGAAAAAGTGACATGTTGGAAAGGAAAGGAAAGGCTGCGAGGCAGGGGGAGAGATAGATACTGTATTCTTCTGGGCACAGAGCGGGGACATCCCTGCTGCCCACCCGCGTCAATTTGGCGTAAAGTGGCAGGCGCGTCTCTATGCCAACCGCGTTTTAGTGGGTACAGCTTCTTTCATTTCCAAGTCGTCCCTTTCAGAACGCCCACCAAGCTCTGGCCACCGTAAACAAAGCTTTTATTCACAGCAGCCCCATCTGAAATTCTCTGCAGCAATCAGGCCATCTGTGTGCCGTCAACAACTTCATCCGATGCGGTGGCGCCTCCCACTCGCATCCACGCGACAGCCCATGACCGCAGCCTGAGGACCAAGATGCGACCACACAACCTCCACCAGCTTGGTGACGAGCCTCTTTACTGCGAGGCCCAGCACGACGACGACGACACCATACTTTCGGGTTCCGACGACGACTACTATGAGGCCCCTGAGCATCGCCGCATACGCATCGAGGCGAAGGCCCTCCAGTTCCTGAACGGCGAAGTCCCGTACCTGCTCTCTGCCAGACTCAAAGGTCCCTTCGACGCCAAGTCATGGCAGAATCCGTGGAAGTCTACCCGCGCCCAGCGTCAGCCTGCTCCCCGTCGAGCAAGTCGGGCTAGCCGCTCAAAGGCCAGAGTCGAGGCAGCAAGAGCTCGCGGCTCAGGCCAGCTCAGCAGTGATGACCTACCGGACACACAGGGAACGAGTCTGTACCCGCTGCCTAGCCCCGAGGCCACCAACCCACCGTCGGCGAGGAAGAACTCATTCATGGATGAGGATGAATACAGTCGTATCAAGAAGTGGAGGGAGTCTGTTAAGAGCGTGCCCCTTTCCAACGATCCGTTCTGGGCACCTGGCGGCCGTGAAAGAGAGCAAGGGACTACCAAGACGAGGAAGCGACCGGCGGACAAGGAATTGATCCATACGCGGTACTCCAAGAAGCGCAAGCCTGCGCTCCCGACAAGGGCGCCGGAGGAGTCACCTAGTCAATCAGCAGCAAGGGCGAGGAGAAAATTGACCAGCCAGAACTCGGGGTTGACAACACAATCTGCGCCAGGCCCCTTTACGTGTGAGAGCGAGCTTGACGAGCTCGCCGCCCCCAGGGTTACCCAGGTGTCCAGCTTTGACGCTTCTCGACTAGCATATGGAACCACTGGAACTCCAGTTTCTTCGCGGCTAGTGCGAGGCTCTCCAACTTCGAGGTGGCGACTCCATTATCTTGATCCTGACCTGTCCGAGGACGAACTGTCCATGCCATCCACTACGCCATCTCGGAAGGATTCACAGCCTTCTGCTGAGAGGGGCCGAGGCTCAACCTGCCGATCCCCTAGCAGCAAGCATAAACCGTTTGGTCGGGTCCTGTCCAGCTCCATCCACAGAGATACCACTGGAGGCAGGACGCGAGTAGAGCAGGTCCAGAACTCACAACCTTCACCATCAGGTCAGCGATTGGGCCTGCACCGGGCAAAGAGGCTTGCGAAGGACGCAGCAAAGAGGGTCATGGTCTCGAGTCAGCAAGACGACAGCTTCCACTTTCACCATGCGAGGCCAACAAGTCCGGTGCAGCTATCAGACAAACAGCACCTACGAATGAGCGAGACGGACGCGGCCAACTTGAATCAACCACCACAGTGTGTTCAGACTGCTATAGCAGAGACGGAGCGTCCGCCGAGTGCGGATCGTGAAAGTGATCATCCCAAGAAAGACCTTGGCTCTGTTGCATCACATCTGGACAACCAGCCGCTCGACACGTGTAGTCACCAAGCCGCGACATCTGAGACGGTGGAGAATTTCGAAATGGCTGACCAGACTGGAGCGGTGGATGTCGCCGACGAGTCAATCGATACCGCAGCAGCAGCAGGAAGGATGCCACCTGTCATTGTGGAAGACACAGTAGTGGAAGGTCGAGAGATAGAGGACCCTGAGGCTGTGCGACAACAAGCCGTGGGAACCGATGAGGTCTGCATCAGGCCTAAGGCCGGGGAACCGACCTTTGTGTGCACTCAGGAGCTTTCACCAATATCGATTTGTGGAAAGAATGCCCATGACAGTAGCGTGTCGCCAAGCGCTACTGTCGAAGGCACTGCCCCTCGTTCCAACCCGCGCAGTACCTGCGATGGCTCGGATTCGGAGTGGTCGGCCTCTGAAAACCCCCAAGGCTTACCTGCTCAACCCATAAAGACGCTGTCCACTAGCAGTGATACCGACGATGCCTCCAACAGAGAGTGGTCAACCTACATCGATACGCAAGACCTGTCCGCTCTCCCCGAACAGCCGCCCTCAGACTCCACACCTAGCGTCAAAGTCGATGTGGTCTTGCAAGGCCCGGACGATACAAGGGATCCTGATTGGACTACATTCATCAATACACAGGACTTGACAACCACATCTGCCGCGGGGCGCGAGACCATGAAGCTGGGGCAGGCAGAAGATGTCGAGTCTAATTCGCAGTGGTCAACATATATGAGCGCTTCCTTGCAGACCAATGCCGACGAGATGGAAGATACTACTCTGGGGTCTGTGTTGGGAGAGCCTGCTATTACGCCAGCCACCAAACCTTTAGAAGCTAAGGCGGGGGATACCATCGTCGTCTATACGAGTCAAGAACCCCCGGTCGAAGAACCTGTTGAAGAGCAAGAGCGTCACGATCTGACCGAAATTCGAATCACTGACACGATGGCCATATCATGCGATGAGGAAGCAGCAGCACAGCCAGGTGCAGATGGCCGAGAGGAACACAATATTGTATTATCCGAGCACCTGACAGACGATGCACCAAGTTCTGCTGTCTCTATTGATCAAGTTGAGCATTCCAACCAAGCCGCGTCACAGCTGCAAGGAGCAGATGACAGCTCGCTGATGGACCTGGACGGCACGACAGCTAGTCTTGAGCCGATGAAGAGCCAAAGTCCCTGGGCGAAAGAGATGAGCACTACCTTGGAGGATGCAATGCACCTGGTGAATGGTGTGGACGTAACGCTTCATCGCGATGTCGATATGACCTCGGCCAGCAGCGAGCCGCAACAGCTTCAAAGTCCGTGGCAGATGGACGGTGATCCTATCCTAGAGACTACGAGTGCTCCCCTGGAAGATCTGGTCACCCTCGACGGAGCTGCGCTCGGTATCGAGTCTCAAGAGGCCCCGAGTTTCTGGGCGCAGGTCAAGCAAGACATGCCCATGCCAGACGCACTGGACAATGATTCGACCCTTAACGAGGGCTCGTCAAGGTTGAGCATGCTCGCCGGGAAAGTGCTTGCATTCTCCGCCGTACCGCAGACGCCGTGGTTGGGCGACAAACTCCCCAGCCCTGACTTTTCGTTGTCTTTAAAGAAATTCTCGGATTTCATGGAGCTTTCCCCCATCAAGACGCGTACATCAGCCAGGGCAAGCATTCTGCGGCGCTCGGCTTCCTGCTCTCGCGTGCTTTTCGAGGCATCGACAGCGCCAAAGCCAAAACGCCGCGTAACATTTGCTCCATTGCCTAGCGACGAGAGCAGCCTTGGGGAGGTTGCTCCGAAAGACGACAGCGAGATCTGTGTGGAAGATGATGTCTCCTACTTTGATTCAAAGGGTAACAAGACGGCTTCTATTCGCGTTATCAGACCGACGAGTAGAGCTGCCTCACCACCCCCGTCCAATCTCAACATCACCGAGGCCGATAAACTTCCAGATCATGACCGCAAGTTCTCGAAGCATTTTGCAGTAATGTCGGAACGGAAGAAGCAGCCTCCACGGAGGGGACTGAGGCTTCTTCCTTCTGATTCTCAACAGACAAGCGGTAGTCAAGAGGTAGCTGCCATGGCGGAGGCTTTCATCGAGGCTTCGCAGACAAGAAGGGATGTTCTGGAACTGGCAGAGGTTCCCGACCGCAACAATGTCCAGCAGCATGGTTCGCCAGCGGATAAGACCCGCTGCCGCTCCATGGGCGAAATCTTGTTCGGGGAGCAGGAGAATATTGAGCCCATGGACGACGTGAGCGCTGTCCTTGACAACATTGATGATTTTCTGGACAATACCTGGGGCGTCAACACGACCATGGACATTGATACAGAACAAAAGGATCAGGTTCAGTCACAGTCTCAGACTGCCAAAGGCCGGTTCGACGATCTCGGAGACCCGATGTTAGCAATGAACATCAACGTTTGGGCGGATTGATCTTGAAGCACTGTGGTGATGACCGGGTTCCAGTCGGACTTTGTTTTTGAGAATTGCCATGTATGGTCTCGGCAGGCGGCCCCTGAATGGAATTGGTGAGTGTGTGGCTGAACACCCGCCTGGAGAGGAGATCTTTGTGTCGACTGGTATGAGGTTCCATCGTCTACCTAAATGATGGCTCCGTTTTGGGGGTGAAATATACATGTCTCCCACAGATGCAACGACTCTTGACTTTGATATTGAGCTTCGTGTGTAGCGTCTCGAGTATCTGTGGTCTCTTTCTCCTTGGAGCCCAAAGCGATGGCAGGACAACGCGGCTGTCTAGAAATCAATGCCGATCATCGCTTCTCTCTCTCTCTCTCTCTCTCTCCATCCAGATTCCTTGCGTCGTATCTTGACATGATGCGCAGACGACGCAAACAGCTCATACCACACAGCAGTGTAGTGCGAGGACCAAACCCTAGCAAAGTGAGACACCCGCGCCGCCCTAACCTCTCAGCTTGTTTCCTCTTCATCCTTGTCTGTCACTCTCTTTCCTCTTCCAACAGGAGGTCCAATAGCACTGGCACGTGTCCTCTAAGCTTTTAGTAGAGGCGCACAGTGTCCCTGAAACAGCTACACACAGCGACTCCCCCCTCCTCCTTCTTTGGGCTTCATCACTTTACCACACATACATCCTGAATTACATGAGGGTTTTTTTTTACCTTTTTTTTTATAAAAAAAAGAGATAAAAATATTATGGGCAACACTCACTTGGGGGCAGGGTTGCACTTTTTCTCCCCCCACTCTTACCCCTGACTAAAAGTAAGCCCGTGGTGAGGCCAGAAACAGGAAGATCATCTCATCCTTGAAGCTCTCTTGATGGGTAGGAATATATGGCGGTCAGACTCCCCGCCGCCCGGGAGGGGGGGGGGTGGTTGCAGTTTGACCCTGGGTTGATGAGCACTGAAAATAAGCTGATGGCATGAAGGAACCAGACCACAGCTTGGTCCTGCGGAATGAGCTCTAAAGTTGACAAGCCCCCCCCCCCCCCTTCTCTGGCCAGTGAAAGTCCTGGTATGCTACCTCTTGTTTCCTTGGGCTAGAGAGAGAGAGAGTGCGTGTGTGTGAGTGAGTGAGTGAGTGAGAGAAAACGAGATACAAGAGTTTGCTTATGTGTCACTGCTGAGCACGGCTTAAGAGCCAGCCAGCTTGCTGGCATTCCTCCCGGGGATACTGTCCACGAAGTCTTTTCACGGGTGACATTGCATCACCACCTGCTAGGCAAGCAGCCCAGAAGATACCACAAGTGACGCAGCAAGTAACACGATCGTCCACAGCTTTGTCTCTAGGCAGGGATCTCTGGGCACCAAAAGTAGTAAAGCCTGCTGAGCATTGAGGCGGTGAGGCCGCTCCCCCCATGCACCAGCCATCTACTACGATAGGTGGCTTTCTTGTGCGGGAAGAGGCTTGCTTTCATGGATGGCGACCCTCCCAGCACATGGTCCTTTCCTGGGATCTGCCTCGATGGTCCTGGCAAGACAAGATACTTAGGGGCCCGGTGGGAAGATGGCGGGCAGTTGGACGAGGAAGGTGCTGAGAACAGGTCTCTCTATTTAGCGGTATCAAAGAGCGCTGCTGGTTAGGTTTTCAGTCTTAGAGGTACAAGTCAAGATCTTGATATCTCTCCCAGGACTTGTGGACTTGTGTATGATGTACGTCTCTATCGCGAAGTCAGCCGTTGAATGGTTAGGCTGTCTTCCAAAGTGTGCCAAAACGCGCCGTGTAGAGGCCGTCGTCAACTCGATCCCCCACGTGTCTTGTGACACCGCACAGAATGGGAGGGACTTCAGGAGTTGCATTACAATTTGCTTCCAAGCTGATGGTTCTTGTAGTGCCATGTGTACTGATCAGCGCGGGGGTTCCCTGGGAGCGTCGTGGGACACTTTATGCCGTCATCCTTCCATCCACGGGAGCTCGGCAGTAATGAAGTTTCCAGCTCAAGTAACAACTTGCAGTTGTGGCATGACACCTGGCGCATGGGAGGGAGGTTGCGTGTCGATCTCGAAATAGCAGTATGAGTAAGGAATTGATATGGTGTGCAGGACAGACAGCCTTGCCCACGCCAGAAGCAGGGCTGCAACTTGCAAGTAATGACGGACTAACGGCTCGGCTCACGCGGGTTCTAGAAGGAGGCAGAAAAGAGTCCAGTTGTCTCCATCCTCGCATCCGGAGAAAAGAGGCCCGCAGGGCCCGTCATGCTGAAGTCCGAAATCCCCTTGCGTGGAAATCATGGCCCTGTAAGCTGGTTTCCACGGCAGCACTGAAGGCAAAACGTCAATGTGTCCAACTCTCGTGAATTTTCCAGAGTCACATGCTAATTCGAGAGTATCCCTGCGACGTACGGAGAGCCTTCCACGGGCCCTATTCATCTGTGATCTAGTTCGGAGGAGGTGTTCCGGTGTTTTCGTGACAACTTGGCGACGGTGAGGAACGTAGTAAAAAGTCTGACCGAAATTCGAGGGATAATCCGAGGCTGACGCGACGCCCACGTACTGTAGAGCGTCGATGACTCTGCAATGAACATGTGCAGGCGTGAGAAGCACGTTGTTGATTGATTGGAGAGAAGCTCCCGGCTTCTAGGAATGCTTGGGTCTCATCGATCAGATAGGGAGATCCCTGGCGGAAACTCGGGCGTACAACCTGCCACGCCTCAGAGCGTTGGACCCGGAAGATCATGTCTGACGAGACAGAGAGAGAAGTGATAGATCAGAAATGAGACGGTCCGCGAGTGGACCGCCGTCCTCCACCTGGGCAGGACAACAAGAAGACGAGGCAAGGCCCCTGGCCAGAGTCTGACGCATGTGTTGTTCTTGTGGTTGTCGTTGTTGTACAGAAGAAACATCATATCCGCGAGGGGAGCCGAGACTCAGCCAACAGCCAGTATTGAACGGGGGTCCGCGAGACAGTATTGAGATATCCTGAGCCTGTCAGAGACGAAGCCGGCAGAACGTGGTGGTCATGGGCCGACGACGTCTCTCGTAGATGAGCGTTGGCCCAAGCTTTTTTTTTTTTGGGGGGGGGGGGGGGTTTTTGGGACATTGGTGACCCATACGGAAACCTGGCCATGTCCAGAGACAGAAAATTGGGTCCCTGTGCGACACAATAGCGGTTTGGCTGTCTGGGCGTAGTGCTATGATGGCATCGAAGCTCGTCATCATGTCGTCGCAGTGTGGTCATGCGCAAAAGGTTTGTGCGAGGGCAGCGGGGGTGCTTCATTCAGTACACCAGAGCCGCCGAGTGACCACTGCAGGCTGCTCGAAGCCCAAAGAGGAGAAGGAGGATTGATAATCATGATCAATAGAACGACCATATGAAACCCCTTCCTCTTCCTTGTGGTAATCAGATACAAGAGAGGGGGGGGGGTGTCTTTCTCACCCTGCAGGAATTTGTGTGAAAAGGCAAGGATGACGAGAAGAGTAGGGCTGACGAACCTTCCGAGATGGAAACTCCAGAACCCACCACCGACTATACCCACGTGGCCCCCAGTGAGGGATCGTAATGATCAATATGCTGCTGTTTCCGGCAGCAGGCGAGTAAAGTTTAAGGTGTTTACAATGGAATTAGGGGGGCTGGACCAGTCTGGTAGGCCCTGTTCCATGGGCAGTCCAGGCGCTGCTGCCGGGGGGAAGGAAGGGGGGGGGAGGAACTTGGCATTGACGGGCACTGTCAACTCGCTGCCCACATTGGGCGCAGGTACCATCTAGGTGCCCTAGGTGGTCCTTCGGGTAGCGGCTCTCAGCGGTCCTTCCAGCAGCCCCCCTCCACTTTTTGGCGCCCAACGGGTAGCAGTTGTGGAGGTGGGACATCCCTGCAATGAACAGGTCAATCGTGGTTTCTTTCTTATCTCGCCACTACCGTACACGCCGTAGTGGGCACGGGGCTAGACGAAACATCGATTTCCCACTGCCACCCCCCCCTCTACCATTTCTTCTTACTGCAGGCACCCTGTCCCGCACACACCGACTCTCACAACAACGACATACGCAAACCTCTTCCCCGTTCTGTCACCCACACCCCCCTCCCCTTCCCAAATTCCCTTCCAATCGCTGAACAAGGTACACAAACGGTTGAGGGACATGATCTACTTACCAGCGTAGTGCTAGACGTGTCGTACCCGATACACACAACGAAAGATTTTTGGCTGGCCGTGTATCCTCCTCCCCCCCCCCTTCCTAACCCACCGTCCTGCTCGGTTGGCCTCGCAATACCTCCAAGGTTCAGGCCAGGACGAGACAAGAACAAGAACGTACTGGGCCAGTGACCCCCCCCCCTCCCACCCACACAATCTCTCTCTGTCTGTCTGGCGCGACGGCGGATGCCAGTCATCTCACCCACCCACCACCTCGAGCTTCCTCCCGCTCGGCAACCAATGTTCACCACATGTCGCCCTCTACTCCTGGAGATGCCGCACTATCGGTATCGGTGAGCCCACCTCAGAACACCGAGGAGCCTGCACCGGTACCAGCTCCAGTGTCGGGGCAAGGGGATGATGACCAGCTGCTTGGTCAGGATCAGCGGCCTCTGCCCGCCAGCACACCAACCCCCGTGGCTGATCCTCATCATGCCCCTGGCGGAGTGAAGCTGCCCGCGTCTGGGGAACAGCAGCAGGCCAGGGCGGAGGGAGTACAGTCGACCCCGGCTACTACTGCTACTACCCCCCCTGCTGTACCTAGCACCGAGAAATATGTGACACCAGATCTCAATGATAAATCTGCCAGGGGACCTACTCCTCCTGCTGCAGCTCCCATCACTGCTCCTGCTTCCGCCTCTGCATCATCTGCCTCTGCCGTTCCAAGAAGGCCCAATGGGCCCTCTCTGCTGACCCAGCAACTCGCAGAAGCTCGTGGCATCCCTCCTCTCCCTCCTCCTCCTCCTCCTCCTCCTGCTGCTGCTGCTGTCACTGGTCAGCCCCTCGATCCGCCTCATTCCAGCCATCGCCTACAGCAACACCTCTCGTCCGACCCTTCGGCCGGTAGTCGCTCGGACCAAGACCTGGGCGACCCTAGCAGCGAAACAAGGACTCAGAAAACCACCGACGAGCCCCCGGCACAACAGGGAGACGACGAAGAAGATGGAGATTCTCTAACCCCAAGAGCCTCTCCACGAGCCATCGCCATGGCTACTACCGCAGCCGTCTCAACCATCTCCCTCCCGTCCCGAGCCGTCGACACCGTTTTGTCTCGTACCATTGACACGTCAGATATCAAAGATGGCGCCCCGCGGCTTGGGAACCACAGGGAACAACGCCTCCGACCAGTAGCAGGCGACCGGGGCGTGTCTCTAGAGCGCATCGATAGGGACGT
Organism: Cryphonectria carpinicola; assembly: GCA_014849955.1. Lineage (NCBI taxonomy): Eukaryota > Fungi > Ascomycota > Sordariomycetes > Diaporthales > Cryphonectriaceae > Cryphonectria > Cryphonectria carpinicola. The sequence continues at coordinate 24,451 of JACWRQ010000334.1, read as the reverse complement.
TCAGCAGCTCAGAGGGCTCGCATTCGCCAATCGCACATACTCTGATACGCCATCGACGGCACCAACCCCGGTTGCCACCATGACCTCGGAACGAGCTGTCACCCAGACCAATGGGAAAGTCGACATCGGTACTACTGCTGCTGCTGCTGCTGCTGCTGCTGCTGCGACAGAGTCACGATCCCCCACGCGGCCTCGTAAGCCTGATCACCGGTTGTCTATGGGACCCGAGAAGGCGTGGTCTATTGGTTCGGAGGATCTGAACAATGCCCAGGACGGCCAGGTTGAGAAAGCGATCGCAGAGGTCCTGGCAGGAGTGGAGCCGAACGCGCGCAGTCGTAAAGCAAGCCATAGTCTACGTTTCTTCAAGGAAGGGTTGCCAGAGGAGAAATTGAAGAGGAGAGATTCACGGCTTCCACCCAGAGACAAGCTTACGACAACAGGCGATGTCTTTTATGATGAACCTGCTCGCGGTGATGATCAAACCAAGAGCCTGCAGCCCTCGCCTCACCCTGCAGGCGAGGTCCCAGGACGCCTGAAGCGCACGAGAACTCTTCCACTTTCTCCAGCAGCCATTGAGGCCCAACAAGAACAACAGCAGCAGCAGCAGCAGCAGCATCAACAACAACAACAACAACATGCGGGTAAGGAACCGCTGGACTACTTTCAAATACGCGTTGACCATCGGAAACTTGATGAATCCCCTCCTTCTCCTTCTCCTCCTTCTTCTCCTGCTGCTGCTCCCTTCGAGAGGCATTCCCGGACTCCAAGATCACCAGGAACCGAGAGCCCCACCCCGCTCAAGCGGGACGAGGGTAGACATGAGGGTTTGAGTGATGCGGCTGTTGAGGATGGTGAGCTGTCAGGGGAGGAGAAGATCTCATCTGCCGTCTTCGTACCCCACAAAGGGCCGCAAGGCGTCTCTGAGGGATCAGACGAGTCGGAAGCGGACTTTCATGCTCCTGCCAAACAACCGCCCAGGAGTGACCACCCATCGTCTTGGCTGGTCAAGGCTGATGAACCAGAGGCCGATGATGTGCCGGTTACTCCTCCTGGTTCTCAGGGCGAAGAGCAAGCAACCAAGGCTGACCACCAAAACCTGGGCCACGGGCATCATCCCCTTATGATAACTGAGAAGTCACAGCACCAGCCAATGCCTGCACCCCCCCCTGCTATTCCCATCGAGCATGATGCCACCCGAGGAGAAGCTCCGCCTCAGCCCTCACAGATAGTCTCCCCAGGCTACGGAGATCATCATGTTCATGACCATCAGCTGGGCACGAATGAACCTCTGGATGCCATAGAGCTTGTTCCTTACCGACATCAGGTTGGTGGCCACACGACGCTCTGGAGGTTCTCGAAACGAGCTGTATGCAAGCAGCTCAATAATCGGGAGAATGAGTTCTATGAACAGATTGAGAAGCATCACAGAGATCTTCTGCCCTTCTTACCAAGGTATGAAGAACAGATCGATACCCCAAGTGGACGACGGCATAATACTGATTTACCCTGTAGATACATCGGGGTCCTCAACGTCACATTCTCTAAGCAGCCCCGCCGGAAGTCCACAGTCAAGAAGGATGTCAATAACTCCTCAGATCGCAAGAAGATGGAGCAGCCGGAACAGACGGGCACAACGACAGAGACAAATGGCCCCCCAGCGCAGGATGTGACTCCTACGCCCAATAAAAACGAGACTGTGTCACAGTCCACTGCGCAACCTAGACTTATCAGCCAGTCTATGCAGTCAGCTCCAGAGCCGGTTCCTACTGTCACATTCCTGGATAACCAACACATCCTACCCCGAAGTCTTCTGCAGCCTGCCGTGAAGACTGCATACTATCTCGATCGCGTCCGCAGCTCCTCGGTGTCCCTGCCCCCCTCACACCAGCTCAACAACGGGTCAGACTCTTCCGAAGTACCCGCACGACCGACCTTGGAGGATCGTCATGCTAATAGCTGGGGCACGACGGTGGTCAACAAGAAGCTCCGCCACGAGGTGTTCAGTGATGCCTTCTTGAAGCAACCCATCAACGTCCAGCGGCATAAGAGGGCGTACCAGCGTACGCTACCAAGGAAGGCGCTCGACGGGCTCGCGCGGCCCGCAAGCTCTGACGCGAGTCTGTCAAGGGCGGACCACGGCCCGGGTCAGCTGTCTCAGCCGGGCGTCAGTCCCACTCTGCAACTGCGCGCCCACCAAAAGACCCAGAGCGACCTGGGCCTGTCACCTGCGTCTTGTGACACCAGTGGCGGCGGTGATCCGAACGATGTGACGGGAACTAGTGCTCCCGAGCCAGACATCCTCAGCGAGGTCATGACGCCACAGCGCAGGAAACGTCGACACTCGGGCAGCGCCCTGCGAAGGAGACCCAAGGATGTATCTGACGCACGGGGTGACCTGCGCTACTGGGAGGAGCCCGACGAAGCAGGTTACAAGGGCGACCACGAGGACGTGAGCGAGCCTCCTCCGCCACAGGTAGAGCAGGAGACGACACTCCAGACGCCACCCGCTCAGAGCTTCAACGGCGCCCCTGAGCTAAAGGACGTGGAGCTGTCCGCGGCTCCTCCTTCCGACTACCCGTCCGCTGCGCTATCACTGGCAACGAGCCCGACCAGTGAGTTTAAGAGAATTCTCAGGCCGGTCAACCCGAAAGAGGCGCAGACGCAGCGCGATTCCCGCGTGTCCTATTTCCTGCTCCTGGAAGACTTGACGGCGGGTATGAAGAAGCCCTGCATCATGGATCTCAAGATGGGCACGAGGCAGTATGGTGTGGAGGCCAGCCTTAAGAAGCAGAAGTCGCAGCAGCGCAAGTGTGCCCAGACGACATCCAGGGAGCTCGGCGTGCGGGTCTGCGGACTGCAGGTCTGGGATGCCAAGACGGAACAATACGTCTTTAGGGACAAATACTACGGCCGCAGCCTAGGGGCCGGCGAGGAGTTCCAGGAGGCCCTTACGCGCTTCCTCTTTGACGGCAGTGACCGTGCCAGCATCCTACGACACATCCCCACCATTCTTCAGAAGCTCAGCAAGCTGGAGGTGATCGCGCGCAGACTGCGCGGCTACCGGTTCTACGCAGCGAGTCTCCTCGTCACATATGATGGTGACCAGTCTGGTCAAGATAATTACGATACTGCGATCGAGGACTCGACGACGGACTTTGCGACGGATACCGACGACATGAATCACGTCCGCAAGCGGAAGAACAAGGGCGAGATCGACTTCAAGATTGCAGATTTCGCCAACAGCCTCACGCCTCAGGACCTGGCCAAGGACAAGCCCTGTCCACCACAACACCCTGACGAGCCCGACCGAGGTTTTCTGAAGGGCCTGCGCAGCCTGCGCAAATACTTTTTGAAGATCCAGCAGGACACTCGCGCTGAACTGGGACTGCCGGCTGCGCAGCGCAACCTCGTCTATGATGCACAGATGGATGTGTCGGACGATGAGCCAGTGAGCGAGTAAAAAAAAAAAAAAAAAGGTGACTGGACTACCAAGAAGACGCTCATGGTCCATCATTTTTTTTCTTCTTTTCTTCTTTTTTCTCTTTAAATACTTTGGTCAAGGCTAGAATGGCGTATTGAGAATGGCTTTATCGGATTACAACCGGAAAGGGGGGTTCTGAGATGGGTTTGCATTGATTTGACCTCATGGGATTCTTCACGGGGCCGGTGTTTTCTTGTTTTTCCTTCTAGTGCTCGCATGCGGCGTTCCATCAGAACAGGTGGTTTTCGAGGGTACAGCTCTTATTCATCTAGAGCTCAACGGGATCAGGAGTTGACGAGCAGGTCAGGCAAAAAAAGGTCTCCCAAAAGAGCAAAAAAAAGAAAAGCCACCGACATTTGATACCAATGATACCAGAGAATTCATCAAACCACAAAGACCAGCAGCAAAGGACGATATTTTTTTTCTTTTTCTTTTCAGTTCTCGAACGTGCACTCGAGCGGATTACACCAAGATGGGTGTCTCTTGTTACTTCGCAGTGTGTAATTCTGTAGATGACGAATGAGTAAGAGGCAGTAGCAACAATTTGAGATTTCTGATATCTCATCTGGTCTTTTATTCTCTGTCGCACGGATTCGCATTCCTCTCTCTCTCTCTCTCTCTCCAGATTTATCAATAGAAATCATTCCATACAACAAGACCTCTCTCCCTACAGCTTCGCCTTCTCCGCCGTTCTCACCCACGCCTCCACCTCCTCCTTCCCCTTCTTCACCCTCGCCTCCTCAGCAGCAACCCAAGCCTTATCCTTGGCCTCCTCCCGCCCATGACTGTCCAGCAGATCCACACACTCCCGATACATCTCCATCTTCAACAGCCCATACACGCCCGTCTTGCCCCTCGTCGTGAGCGATCTCTCCCTCACCAGCCCCACCACCTCGTCCCAGCCGCCCGCAACATCCACGATCCCCTTGGCGGCGGCCTCGGCCCCGCCAAAGCGCCTCGCCTCGAGGACCATCTCGCGGTAGACATGCGGGCTGGGGACCTTGACGCGGAAGATGGCGCTCATGGCAGGCTTGAGCGGGGCGCCGAACTCGAGCTCGTTGAGGCAGGCGAAGCCGCGGGCCGGGTTCATGACGCGGTAGTCGTGGTGCATGGCGAGCATGAGGCCGCCGGCAAAGGCGTGGCCGCCGACCCAGGCGACGGTCGGCATGGGGTAGGTGAGGAGGCGGCGGTAGAGCCTCCAGAGGGACCCCGACCAGTAGGCGTCGCCGTGGTGGACGGCGTGGGGGAGGTCGAGGCCGTTGGAGTAGAACTTGGGGAGGCCCGAGGTGGTGATGACGACGCCTGGGGGGCAGAGGCCGGAGAGCTCGACCAGGTCGAGGGCGCGGAGGAGCGCGGTGCAGAGGGCGGTGGTGAGGCGGTTGTCTGGAGGGGAGGTTATGGTGAGGAGGTAGTGCTGGGGTAGGGGCTCGGTGATGGTGACGGTGCCGCCGGGGTGGCTGTCACATGCTGGGACGGGGACGGTGAAGAGCGTCTTGCCGGGGGGGTTGGGTGGTGTTGTTGCCATTGCTGTGGGAGAACGGGTAATTGAAGGATATGCTTTTGAAGAAAGAAAAAAAAGGAGGGGGAAAGGAAATGTAGACAGTAATGGTGAGAAGAGTATCTTCTTTACGAATGTTGAGTTGTTGTTGAAGAGGAAAGTAAAGTGTCGTTGTTGATGGGTCGGTGACTCCGGGAAGACCGTACCGTACCTCGGCATCTGATTGATTACTTGGCCAGGAGCTTAAAAGACAACAAACCGTCTCAGAGGTGTAATAATCAACCCTTAGAGATTCATTCCTGCTATGGAAATATATATATGTCTGTCATTTATTTACTGATTATTTTATTTAAGAGTAAGGATTTGTATAGCCATACATAGCATATCTTCTCACGCTTGCTCTTCTTCCTAGTATAAGCCAGTCAGGAAGTGAATGAGAAGTACTTGAGCGAAACGGATTGTGCATTATCAGTTACGGCGTGGATGAGCTTTGTTAAAGGAGTCGTCGTTTCTTTTTATCAGTCCATGGAGCGCTCCTGGCGCACTCGCAATATGCATACATGGCAGAGCAGGAAGAATGATAGCAATTCCAGTGGAAGTTCGGGACTGCAGCAAAACATGGTGCATTGGATGCGGTTGGTGCCATCATAGACGGCAGGATCTCAACGCCTTATGGAAAGAAGAAGAAAAAGAATGACAAGACAACCTTCGCCCAATCATGCCAACAGTAAGTAAACCCAACTCAAAAACCTGAAAAGACCAAAGAAATATATTCTACCTTCTCATCCATCATGACCATCGTTCATCAGACACACACTTTCAAAACACACACACACACACACACACACACACTCTCTCTCTCTCTCTCTCTCTCTCTCTCTCTCTCTCTCTCTCTCTCTCTCTCTTTTCCCTCTCCTGTCTCTTCATCATACAGCCGAGTAGCCTCCCCTGGAACCGGTGCCCTGTACAGTATTTAGAACCCTTCTAGTCCAGTCCTTGAGCAGATAAGGGATATCTCGGAGGGTGTCGCCGTGTGGCAACAAGTCCCAGCCCCGAGCACCGTAGCGGTTGTAATTGAGCCACGAGCCAAAGATGAGGTACGACGCCGTTCCCAGGAATATGCTGTGCAGCAAGGTTAGATCTTGAGGACTGGTTCATCCGAGTACTGCAGACCCAGAAATGTGAGAGTGAGAGAGAAACACGTACAGAATGATCAACCAGGTGAAGAAGCCCCAGTGCCCGCCCTTGCCCGAGCCTCCATCCTCCTCGTGGTCCTCACACGCAAGTTTGGTATACCACGTCAACCGCAGCACGTCGACGTTTCCGTCGCCTGCCAGCGGGCCGTAGCTGTCAAAAATCAGGGCTGCATCCGGCTTCAGCAGCTGACGTTCTGACGTTTCGACCCCGTCGCCCACATCATCATCGTCGTCGTCACCCTCGTCGCCCTCCTCCCGCCGCCGCAGCCGTGCAGTGTTTTCCTGGTCGGTCGCGACAGGCACCTGCTCGTATCCGTCCTTGGTGGTGTCCCACTCACCCTCCTTGCCCGTCTTGTCTGGGTCGCACAGCATCTCTACGATGGCACGCTGCTCCCGGCCGCCCGACTGCAGCGGGTGCCGGCCGCCGTGCATGCGGATCCGCACGCCCTCTTGCTTGGAGTCAGAGGTCGAGTCGGACGTCTTGAGCCGTGTCGCCGTGACATCAAGGCCCTTGGACACGCCGCGGTCCTGCAGGTCGCCGGCGATGGACATGACATCAATTACTTTGTATTCTGTCTCGTCGGTGCGCTTGCCGCGTTTGATTCCGCATACTACATTAAAAAAGAAAATTAGATTCCCAATATGGGTCAGTTTAAAGAGCTTGGCCAAGAGAAGAATGGACGAAGAGAGGTTGAAGATGCCAGGCGTAAGGGAAGAGAGGGGGGGGGGGCAAGCAGGACTGACCTCTTGCGCCATTGGGACAGCTCTCGTCAGCCGGTCCGTCCTTTTTCAGCGGTGCGCAGAGATCCAAGGTATATGTGGTGTTGACGAATTGAAAAGGCTGCTGCTCCTGCCAGGTGACGACCGAATGGGGCCCAGCCAGACTTTCAAAGTTCCACCTCTGACCGTCCACCTGGACTTGCTTGCACCAGAACATGGCGGAGGTTGGTGTAGCGAGGAGGGCGAGGGAGAGTAGCGCGGCGGCGGGCTCGGCGGCCGACGATTTGGCTGGTGATAGCTTCATCGCTGTGTTTGTGTGAGTAGGGATGTGATGGAATTCGAGTGCGAATGGGATGGGATGCCCTTCAGGGCGGCGGATCACAGATAGTCGACGGGGGCCTCGAATGGGTCGGATGAATACGCCGGGAGGAAGAGCAAGAAGAGAGAGGGAGAGGGAGAGGTCGAGGTGGAGTTGATGAACGAAGGTCGATCTCGCAGCTTCGAGCCGGAGAGAATCAGAAGGTTGGAAGAGCTCTCGGGAGAGAGGGAGAGACAGAGAGGGCGCCAATGGAGGAGCAACGGTCGCCAGCTACCTTTTCGTCGTCGGGGTCAGCATACGAGTTCACGAGGCATTGATAGTCTGATGAGCTTCGCATTACAGATCAGTCAGTCAGTCAGTTTGCTTAGGAGGACCTCTCGGAGTTTGGCTGCGTCACCAGACCACTGCAGGCGGACCCTCTCGACGAATTTCCAAGGTCCGGTCCTGCTTATGTAATGACTCTTGGCAGCAATGACCTCTTGCCTAAGTTACTAGTAAGCACCTTCCTCATCAGTTGTCGTCAACTCGATATTCAACATCCAAGGCTGAACACCAACAAACAGCCTCGACAACACTCTTTGCACATGTCGTTCTTCCAGCACCACAAGTTTGCTGACGGGCCTTCATGGATCCATATGGTCACTGCCTGCACAGACGGCCGTTCATTCTTTCCGTGGCCTGACCGCCCAAGACGTCACGCCTACTTCGAATCAACTGTACTTGTCCTCTTCACGATGAGAACTTTTTTAACAGCATGCCATGCGTGAGACTTGGATGTGTGTATGCGTCTATTTTCATTTGGTACCAACCATAACAAATCAATTTGTAAATGATCTCACGTTCCTGCGTGTTTTAGCTATCGAAACCTCCAGGGCTCCGGCAACCTTGGAACCTCACCAAGCCTTATGCACTTCGCCTCTCCAATCCCTTGACCCACGCTTCCAGTCCTCCTAGATTACTCAAGTGCATTTCCCATGCTTCACAATGTCATGCAAGCCATGATGGCAGTTGATCTTGTCATGGTCAAGAGTACAGCTATCAATAACATCTCCATTCTGATCCGCAACCGCCTGGGGCTCATTGTTCCTGCAGATGGTGAAAAGGGAAAACCCTTCAAGTCAGTCAACCCGCCCAGCCAAGAAAGAGAATAAGAAGAAATCAATCAAAACGTACCCGTTGCAGTTGACGAGTTGGTATTGCCCGCCGCCGAGGGTGAAGACCTGGTCGCAGGGACTGGTCTCCAGTCCGGAAAGGGTCTGCGTCGCTGGGCATGCCGACTGGCCCTCGATCCAGACAACCCAGTGGTTCGCGTCATCTGTCGTCTGGATCTGCTGGCCGTAGCCAACCTGGATGGCACGGGGTTTCAGCGCGGCGGGGCTCGCCAGTACGGAGCTGGAGGATGTGAGGAGGAGGGAAGCGAGGAGTGTGTTGGAGAATGAGTACATCTTGAATGATGGATAATAAGTCTTGGGGAAGGTTATTGTTATGGTCTGGAAGGTTTTGGTTTGAGAGGTTTTGGTTTGGGCGTGGTAATTATTCTCTGGTGTTTCTTTGGCCGTGTTCTTTTATCTTCCTTGCTTTTTCTTTCCTACACAATGCCTCTACAAAGCTGATGCTGTTGAGATACTTATACCTCAACCTGGTCCTGGCCCTCCACATCTTCCCCTCGGATGTTCTGCAGATAGCATCGGTTCCTGGATTAAAATAACCTGTGCCAAGAGAAAACTGATGCAAGTGACTACAAAATAATAATAATAATAAGGGAATAAGCAGGTGGGTGATGGCCGACAATGCGGTTTAAACCCCCAAATCCCCTCCCTAAATATGTCTCTCTCGATATTATGTGAGAGAGTGAGGGGCAAAAAAAATAAAAAAAAAATAGGCTGATGGGCAAGGGAAAGATGAATGAAAATGCTGAAATGGATATACCTGGAGCCACTCAGCACTAACATGCACAACTATGCCCATGTTCCAGCTTTTTCCGAGACCATATAACCTTTTTAGGCTCTGGGGCATTCCGTTCCAGCAGGGCATTGGGGGCCAGTGTATGGTTGCATAAGGAGGCGGCAGGATAAGGTGTGGTCGCACAAGGTCACCGAGACAAGAGGCCTACAAGTTCTCGTAAGCGGCCTTATCTTGTCAAAAGTAAGTAGGACAACGATCCCTTGAGATATTTGTGCAACAGCCTGCATTATCCCGAAGTGAAAGGGAAGGAAAAAGGAAAAAAAAAAAAATAGCAGAAGGGCGTACTTGGTGGGGTAGTGCGCTCAAAGTGCAACGCAAAATGCTCTCTTCCTTTGGATACCCTGAAATATTTTTATTGGGGGCGGATAGAATATAGTCGGTTCCTTATCCATGTATCCTGTTTTCCTCGTGTACTCCTCCGTGTTTTCAGCACGGCCGCAATTCGCTCTTCTCTCTCGAATTTCAGATATCAATCAATCAAAGCATCGCTGGTCCACCTCAAACGAGACCACCGGAGTGAATCTAGGCAGCGACAGCCCCACCAGCCGTACCAGATGATGCCCCTCGTTCAGCCGGCCCTCCTCGTCCAGCACAGGGCAGGCCTCCTCCCAGTCCACATCGTGGCCAGCCTCATTGCACAACACATCCACGAGCACCATGAGAAAGTCGACCGGAGACGTGATCGTGGAGGCGACCCCGCCGCAGCACACCCCCCGCAGGACCCGCCAGCACGCGTCGAAGGCGGACTCGCCGTCGAGCTGGCCGCTGCCGAACCGCTCGTCTATATCCCGGAGCCGCGCCAGGGAGCACTGATCTGGGACGACAGCTTGAGCGTATCTGAGAAGAGTCGCCGTGTCGTTGATATCGACAATCGCAGGTTCGGCCTCGTAGTAGCGCGGGGGGCGGGGAGGAGGAGGGGCCGTAGTGTTTGCAGGCCTGCATTGGTGGTGGTGATGGTTGTCGTCGTGCTCTGTGTGCTGCTGCTGGGTCGCTTCAGGCTGTTGTTGACAAGACGCCGCTGCCGCCGCAGGTCCTCCTCCCTGCTGCTGCGACTGGAGCTCGAGGCCAAACATGCCCGAGCGCATCAGGCGGTCCAGAGAGGCTGCGTCACGGCCCGTCACGGTGAAGCAGCCCACCTCGATAAAGATGTGCTCCCTCTGCCTGAGGAAGTCATGATAGAGGAGCCAGCCGATCGGCCGTTCTCGCTGCCCATGAGGAGAAGCCACGCGCGAGCGCGTGAGGTCGGAGATGGTGTTGGCTGAGACAAGGAGGGGCAACTCTGGATCCTCCCGTGCCATGGCGATGATTTTGTTCCTACCGCCGCCGCCGCCCTCCGAAGAAGAAGAAGAAGGAGACCCATTGCTGTCGTCATCGTCGTTGTCAAAGTCAAGGAGGCTGAAGGTGATGCACATCCCCAGACGCACCAGGTCCGTCTTCTTGTTGTGCCACACCGACGACCTCTGCCGCCACGACCTGTCCAGGTACCATTTCCGCCGGTCAAAGCGAGTGGCGTCGATCCAGGCGCCGTGGAGACACACCACCTCGTGAGCCTCGCGGCACACCTGCGCGATGACCGGGTACCCGCGAGGGTATGGGTTGTCTCCTGGGCCCAGGTCGTGCCAGGGCTCCATGATACGGCGCGGGATACACTGTTCCCATATCGCTGCCCGGATCTCGTAGGGCAGGTTGACGAACTGGGGGAATGTCGTCGTGGTGGCGAGCGATGATGATGATGATGCTGTGCTTGCCTCCCTTGACAAGTCCGAGGTTGAGATGGCTGCTGTGGTTCCTTGGTCTTTTTCTTCTTCTTCAAGTGTTAATTTCTTCCTCTCTTGATCTTTGTAGGAGTGGTGAGGAGGCTTTCTTCCTCACCTTGGTTGCCTCGGGCCTCAGCAGACTGAGGTTCAAGTGTCATACACTCGAGTGCTCGAGCTATGATGTCGCTTGCAGCAACACCGTCGCTCCGCTCCTCCATGTTGAATGCTTATATTCGTAGTGTCCTGATATTGACTGACGTGCCACGTCCGTGGCCAAACTGGAGAGAAGAGGCCAATAAGTAGTAGTATTTAGATTAGTATTTTTTTTTGGTGATTTTTCCCTCCTCTCAAAAGGAGGCAACGGTACTTTTCTGGACGCTAGCAGGCTTAATGTGTAGAAAAAGAAACATCAATAAACGGTGTGAAAGAAGACCCAGCGTGCCGCGTCCACTCACCGGGCAAAGCCAGTAGTCACCAAGGGAGGCGGCCGAGTACCCCGCGACCTATTGTCTCATAGACCCCCTTTCTCATGCTTCTTCACGCCCCCCCGAAAACCTTTCTTTTCTCTCTCCCTCCTTACTTTTTCATGAGAAGCACACGAGTCAGTTTTTCAAAACATTCGTTCATTCAATTTCCTAGGGGAATCTCGGTGAGACGCAGCGTATCCCGAGGAGCAAAAGTTGCGCGCTGAGCCACCATCCTCATGCTTAATAAAAGCCCCAATCACAGACGCAGCAGAAGCACAAAGGGTTCGGCGAGCAGAAACCGTCCAAAACCACCATTTCCCGCCACCGCTACCGCCTCCTAGCAAGGACTCTCAAAAGGTAATAAAATAGAATAAAAAACGTTCACATTTCTGCGCGTGAGAGGCACCTCCATGACCAAGTTTTGGGTGTGGTAACGCTGTACCCGCAAAACGACCAAGATAGAAACATCGGACCGCGTAGAGACCCTGGGGGTATAAAGACCTTGTAGAATGAAAACCGCAATAAAGTGTAAAGTCAAGACTCGATGCAATTTTTCTTTTGCCAATCGATGCCTGGCTGAGAAGCCTCTCTTCCCCGCCTTTCCTTCGGAACGCCAACCTTTGCCCCGTTCTGCCGCGTGCCTCAGACTCAAAAAGTATTGATATTCGCATTGATAAAGTGAAGAATGTCGTACGTCGCGCTTGTGACTAGTGCAGGACTTTTTTTTTGGGGCCCTCGTCGGGCTTTCTGCAGCTCGCTCATTGAAAAAAAAAAAATCGAACCCGCGACGGTCGAGATCAGCTCTGAGACGTGCATGCCTTCAATGGGCCTGGCATCTCGTTGTAGCTAGCCAGACGCAACGTGTCTAGTAGGTCTCTCGTGCCTTCGTCTCTGCCAATAGCAGTACATGGCATAAGCCACGAATGTCCAGCCCCCAGCTCTTGTCGGTCAACTGCTGCTTGTGCAACTGCCCTCCCCTTCAGACTCTTCCATGATGGCGCAAGTGCTGCTCTACATACCCTGCGGCATCATGCCCTGCATAGCCTGCTGCTGCTGCTGCTGCTGCATAGCCTGCTGCTGCATAAGCTGTTGTTGCTGCTGCTGCATGGCTGCTGCTTGCCGTTGCCTCTGCAGGAGAACCTGCTGCTGCTGCGGCGTCAGCGATGCTTGTCCCGCGCTTCGCTGCTTTTCCTGCAGCCATCTACTCTGAGCATTGCTTCTACACTGCTTCTTGAAATGTTCGATTTGCGCGGGGGGTGCGGTCTCCATGGTCCAACCGCGCTGTTGCAGGAGGGCGCCGATGTTCTGCATATACAACCTTTGGGCGATCGAGGCCACTTCTTGCTGCATCGTCACAATATCCTGTTGTGACATTTGGTGGACGGCTTGGCCCATCACCTGCTGAGGCTGCATCTGCTGGGGGTGGCCTTGCTGTTGCTGCTGTTGTTGCTGCTGCTGCTGTTGCTGCTGTTGCTGCTGCTGCTGCTGCTGCTGCTGCTGCTGCTGGAGTTGCTGCTGCAATTGTTGCTGCTGCTGCATCTGCTGCATCAGAGCCATCTGCTGGTTGGGGAACGTGCCCATGCCAACCATGTTTTGACCACCACCTTGAGCGAGGCGCATCTGGTTGGTGCCCGCCTGTTGCATGGCCCTCAGTTGTTGCAATTGCTGTAACATTTGTGGATTCTGAGCCATATTGGGGTTCTGCGCCATCGTCTGGCGCATCTTTTGCTGCTGTTGAGCAATGAACCTCTGGTGCATGAGCGTCTGCTGCTGTTGGGTAGCTCCGTTAAGCATGCCGTTCTGCATCATCTGCGCATGTTGCTGCATTTGGCGTTGCTGTTGTTGCATGGCATGAACTTGCTGCTGCAGCAGGTTGGGGTTCTGGCCCAGGTGCGCCATGGCCGGGTTATTCATTATGATTTGTTGCATCTGCGGCGCCATCATATTAGGGGGCGGGCTTGCCTGCGACATGCGAGGAGTATTCGCCAGCTGCTGTGCTCGGCTGATCGGTGTTGCTTGGGCCATATTCGGTGTGGAATGTGGCATGCGCGGCGTTCCAGAGGCATGGCTCTGCTGGCTGCCGCGTGCAGACATGCTGACAGCCATGGGTGCCGACATGGAAGGTTGATTTACCACTGACGGTGGCCGGGCCGGGCTTCCTGCACCCATGCCTGAACCCGATGGCTGCATGGCCACACCGCCAACCATGGGTGATGACATGTGCTGAGGCGTGCTGTGCTGGACCATTGGCGAGGACGCCGGTGGGTGCGAGGCGGCGGCGGCCCCTCCCTGAAGACGCGCCTGCGCCATCGGCATACCGTTCGGCGCTGACACGGGTAGAGATACAGGAACCCCATTGGCCTGGCCATTTTGTGCAGGATGACCGTGTGCACTCTGGTTCATGTTGGCGAGTGCCTGGTTTTGCTGCGCCTGCGCCTGCTGCGCCTGCTGCGCCTGCGCGCGCGCCTGAGCGAGTTGCATCTTACGCCGGAGCTCCTCCTGCTGCTGCTGCTGTTGCTGCTGCTGTTGCTGCTGCTGGGCCTGCTGTGCTGCCGCTTGCTCTCTGCGGGCTCGTTCCTCTGCTGCTGCCTGCTGCTGCTGTTGCGCCTGTGCCTGCAGCTTCTGCTCCTGGAGCCTCTTCTCGTTCTCGGCCTGTTTGAGCTTCTCCTGTCTTGCCCTCTCCGCATGCTCTCTCTTAATCTCTTCGATCTTCTTAAAACGTTCAAAGGTGGGATCAAACGCCTGCACTTGCTGCTGCCCATCGCCGCCAGACACTGAACTGACTCCTTGTCCGCTGCGCTCATCCAGGGCAAGCAGGTATCTCTCGTTCTCGGCAGCTTGGGCCTCATCTGCGGCCATCTCCGCCACGGTTCTCTTCCGTGTCTTGGGCTGGGGTGGCGGGTGGAACCGGTGCTCATATGCTGCCGCCTGTTGTTGCATCTTGACGATGGTACCTAAAGCATCCTTCGTGGGCTCCAGGTCTAGGGGTGGTAAGGTGGCCAATAAAAAGGCGCCTTCGGCGGGGTGAATATTGCTCCTGTCGAGTTCCATGCGCTCACGCTTCACCTTCTTATTAGGTGGAGGCAGACTCGAGCCCGTTGGAGTTGGAGGAACGGCGGCCGAAGGAGTTGGGGGAACGCCGTTGGCAGCCGCTTCCAGACGGCCGTCGATGGAGGCACGCGGATTACATGCCTTGATAGCTAGATCCGCTTGTCGACTCTGCTGCGTTGGAAACAGAACGAGTGTGGCGACTTTTGGCTTGACAGGGGCCTTGCTCTTCTGAACCTGAGGCGAGCTGGAAGCCGACGAGCCCCCCGGCTCTGTTGAGCTTGCAGATTTGTCCTTGCTATCGGGATCCTTCTTCACATGGCCATCGCCAGCGGCGCCATCGAGGGGAAACGGGCGATTTGTCGAAGGGGTGACGAATGGATTTTGCCGATGTATAGAATTGGTTGCGTCTTGCTTGGAGCGGGAGGAGGGGCGGGAGGCGTCATCCTTGTCCACGACGGCGACCTTGTGATCGTGGACTTCCACAATCAAGCAGCCTTCGTAGAAAGGGACGCCGTCATTGGTGAAGTCGGCCATCAGATCGTGCGGTATCGTCCGACTCTTGACGTGGTCCAGGACGGTCTTCATCGGGGATGTGTATAGGAAGTAGTCGTCTTGGGCATCGAATTTGAAATGGTTCGGGTACAGGTGAATCACGAGCGAAGGTGGGTTGCCGACATATTTGTTCAATATGTACTTACGCGATGGGGCTTCAAGAGGTCTGTCAGCCGACGGCCGCTCCATTCTCACCCTTGGGGAGGACGAGGGAAGACACTTACGCTGCTCAACGACCACCGGCACCGCAGGCGGTTCGATCGCACTGCTTGGGACCGGCTGCAGGGCGCCATTGGTAGTGGTGGTAGTGGTGGTAGTGGTGGGAGGAGGACGAATGGTCCCATTGGCAGTCGCGGCAGTGATCTCTGGACGGATCTGGCTAGGAGGCCGGGCCACAGTGACAGTCCCTCCATTGGCGACAGAAGCCTTTGCGGATTGTTTGGCGCTGTTGGGCGGCTTCTTGGCGGACACGGACGGGGAAGGAGAGGTGGACGAGGCGAGGCCATTTGTCTGTATACCGGGCGGGACAGGCCGCTTCGTCTTTGGGTGTGGGGGGATGATGGGAGGAGGGATCGGAGTGGTGCTGGGCGCCATCTCGAATGTGTGGGCTGGGCTCCACGGCGCGTGTCTCGCCTGTCAAGGTTCCAACGGCCGAGTGTGCAAGATGTTTAGACGGATCCCCCAGCTTACTCGGGCACGATGCGACAGTCGCGATCCGATCGCATTGGCCCCGGTGGACTGGCAGCGAGGTGCGCCGAGAACAGAGATCGTGACGGGAGGGCCAAGACGACAGAAAATGTGGTGGTGTGGGTGTGTGTGTCGGGGTTGGATGAGAAGAATCGCGTGGTGAAGGTTGGGCGGTCGTGCGGTTGCGCGCTCAGAGGAACAGGCAGTTGCCTTTATTCTGCGCAGCCATCGGGGACAAATAAAAGGGAACAGCCACAGATAGAATCCTCTAGGCAGTGGCGAATGCGCCAGGCATAGAAACTATGAAGATTCAATCGATGCTGAAATGATCGGATGACGGGGTGATGGGGAAGGACGCGGGGATACGATGTGGTGATGGTTGCGCGCGTGGTTTACTGTGGGGCTCAGTGTCGTCGATGAGGCTCAACTCCCAAAGTCCACCAGACCCAGTTGCCCCTTGCCCGCTTGCCTGCGTTCCCCCCCCCCCGCACGGACCAACCATGAGGCTGGCCCATTGCAGCCCATCAAGCCCCGTCTCTTCATCTTATGTCAGCATTATGAAGACCGTCATTTGGTGGTATCTTATCACCTTTGTCCACTGAAGAGGGACAGTTAAGTACTTCTTAACCTACTTAAATACTTAATAGTCAGTCCATGATAGTAACAGTTTTTGGTAAATAAACGGCAGAGCCTTTTAGCACTCCACCTTCAATTGTCAGTTGTCTTTTGCGCATGCAAACGTTCCTACATTGGACATGCATGCCAATTATTAGACGGCCATAAGAATTTATATTTTATTTTATAGTAGTAAGCATGTGATCGATCAATTGGATAAAATTGTCTTGTCTTAGTACCCAAGTGCCTACACGATATAACCTCCTTGGCTACTTACGCAACCCCAACAACCCCTTTCCTGCTCAGTGCAATCAATCACATTGCAAAAAAATATTCCAAGTAGTATATCATATCTCATTTCCTAGACGGCCACGTCGACACATTGGAAGTAAATCATCACTCGTTTCCTTGAACCCGCCTGGACCAGTCGTCACTCACTCTCATCCCGTCCACAACAACAACTCCCCGGCCGCGCCCGACCCGATCTTCTCGCTGCCACCACTTTTGCTCAACGTGGGCCTTCTCCGCTTCCGACTCGCTGTCTGCCAAGCCACCGTGGCCGTTGTCAGCGCCGACCACGAGGATCACGTCGTATCTGAGCCACGTCTGCAGCTTCTGTACGTTGCTGCCATTGTCGCCAGCTAGTGACTCCTGCAGGTAGACGACTTCTGGTTTCAGGTGGTGCAGTATATGCACATAGCCGGCCGGGGTGGTGAAGGGAAGGACGTTGACCTCCTTCTCGACGAGATCGACAGCCTGCGCGTATGTCTTGTTGAAGGCCGAATTGCCCAGTGCCGTCAGTCTGAGTGGGGAGTTAGTCACCAAGCCATAGATATGAAAAGAGGATGTAGGAAATACGCACTGGGGGCTCCTGGTCTCCTCGGCAGGGGTCACAGCCTGCTCCTGTCCCACCAGAGAGAAGGACGAGCTCAGAGAGGGTGGAGGCCGGCTGGCGGGGGTGTCCGTTGATGTGTCCTTCAGATTCGGCGCATAGATGAGGATAAACAGCTTGATCTTTGAGTGATCATTGTGTTTGGGGATGTGCGACAGGATAGACTGCATTTTCGCATGAGGTTAGCCGTCCTCTCCCAAGGTAACAACAAACAGCAGAGAGGCGATTGAGTGGCTTCTCGGGGGTGAAGTGACCATACCGCATGTTCATGGTATCCGTCCTCGTCCATGTCATCAAGCTGTGCATCAGCCGAGACCACAATGGCGACCGTCTTCCTCCTCTTGTTGGCAGGGTCGCGTGTTTGTGCTGTGGACGGCTTCTCCTTTTTCGCATCCGCCTCCTCAGACCACGTCTCGTGGTCCGCAAAGGCAGACTTATCCTCCTCCCGGATGGCAGCCAGCGCGCTTCCCACTGCTGTCCCGGCCGCAGCCACCCCCGCGACAACCGTCTTGCCTGCACGGTCCAGTATATGCTGTGGGCTCGGCGTGCGACGCAGGGCGCCCGACATGCGCGCTCCCCAGCTCGTCGAACCGCCTGTGGTCTCGACGGCCTCGGTAGTCCCGTATCCGACCTCGTCCGGCCTCAGGTCGCTTCGGAAAGAAGGAGGCGCCCGAGAGCTGGCACCGTCGCCTGTCGCGCCGTAGGCAGGGTTGTCGCCGTAGTCGGCATTATCGTAGTCGAGATGCTGAGCGATAGTGTCGTCCTCGTCCTCCTCTTCCTCGCTGCCACTGCGCTGGCTCCAGATCCAGGCGGCGACACCGACGGTTGCGACAGTCACTGTCACCGCCAGAGGTACCCAATGGCTCCAGACGCCATGTCGGCGCCGCGATGAGCCTCGATTATCGTAAGGCGACGACATTACGACGGGGCGATCATCGCAGTTGTGGTTGGAAGTGCGGGTAGGGGCGCAGCAGGACACGATCAAAGAACCACGGACGCTTCTTTACTTGATCAGCGGGGCTAAAGCAGGGAGAGGGAGAAGAATATTACTTGTCACACGGTCGAGGGAGGTTGCTGCATCGAGTACGAATGTAGAGGACGTGTGGCTGGTATGGGGTCTTCAGTGCGCAGCACGCGGGGGAGATTGGCGCATCTGGGTGGCTGGGTGTGTTATTGTGAGCCTTGCCTCGGTGCTGCTACAAGTGCTGCCCAGGTTACCGGTACCATGGCTACCATACTAATTAGTACTGTACATGGTACCACAGCAGCATTACTGCCGTTGGAGCCAGGCGTGCCAGGGTCCCCCCAGCCCTCAGGGTTAGCCCCGCTGCCGCAGTCCAACCCTCATCTGCTTACATAAGGTCTCGAAAGTCCATTGTGAACTTTCATGTGAGTCAACCTCATAGGTCAAGAACTGATGGACACCTTCTCTCTCTTTTTCTAACAGACCAGCACAATTTTCCATCAGCATCGTGAGACAGACAACGACAGAACTGTGACTTTTAATCCATAACAACCTGCTTCAATTTCTCAACAATTAGAGTACAACCTTGGAGACGCGGTCAAACTTTATTAAAAAAAATTAATAAAAAAAAAGAAGGGCCCCACGATGCCACACGCAGTATCTTCAGCCTCTCCTGGGCTGCAGGCGCTGATTCTCTGCGGTCCAGGATCGTCTTTCCCCACCTTCACGGCGAACCCAGATGAGAACCCAAAAGCTCTGCTGCCCATCGCAAACAGGCCCATGGTCTGGTACCCTCTCGAATTCTGCTATCGGGCTGGTATCTCTGGTGAGTAAAGCTGCAAGCCCGCATGGCAAGGCGGGGCAGCACAAAACATGAGAAGCGAGCGTGCATGGCTGATCCCAATCGCATCAAGACATAACACTCATATGCCCACCGTCGGCCGAGAAGGCGATATCATCGGCTCTCAGCCTGCACCCGGCACTCACAAGCCTCCCCCTGCCGCGGCCTGTGCTGTTGGCGCCCGAGGAACTGGACCACAACACGGGCACGGCTGATATTCTCCGATTGCGCGAGGTCAAAGAGACGGTCAAGGGTGATTTTTTGATTCTCCCGTGCGACTTGGTATGTGAGCTCGGCGGAGACCAGCTTCTCCAGGCCTGGATGGTGCACTCGCAGACCCTGAGAGACCTGGTTGGCAACCACTACGGGCTGATCAAGAACACCCAAGGCGTGCATAGTGGCGGCCTAGGCGTCTGGTATCAGACAAAGACGGAAACGCCCATCAAAGGCCTCGAGACCGATTTCATCGCCACGACGCCCCTGCCCGCCTCGTCTGCTTCTGCTAAGGAATCGCTGACTCCACACATCTCAAACCTGGTCTACTCCATGCCCACCGATTCCTTGAACGACCTGATGGACGAGAAGAAAGGTTTCCCCCTGCGACACGGGCTCCTCCGATCACATCCTCGCATACAAATGCGCATGACCCATCGAGATGCGCACATTTACATCTTCCCGCGCTGGGTAATGGACTTTGTGCAGGAGAACGAGCGGCTGGACAGCATCGGCGAAGACGTGGTAGGCTGGTGGGCTAAGGCTGGCTGGCAGGCAGGCCTCGCCCAGAAGCTAGGATTCGACCGCATGTTTGCCCCTGAATCTGCCAAAAAGGCTGAGACGAACCTTGGGCACGACGACAGCATGTCATCGTCTGACCTGACCCCGGACCCGGATGAGTCCCGCGATGGTGTAGCAAATGCAACCGGTCTTTCACCTGCAGCCTTGGAGCGGCCTGCCTCGACCCCCAACAACGTGCCCCTAATTCTTGCCTACGCCCACCCGTCCCTGCCCGAGGCGCCGCTCATCCGCAGGGTCGATACAGCACAGCTGCTGCTTGCCACCTCGCTCCAGCTCGCCAAGCTGCCCTCCACCGAAGAGGCCGGCGATTCGCCCTTTGCCCATCCCCGCAAGGTCATGTACCCGGAGGGCGTCAAGGGCCGCACAACCATCACACGCCAGGACAGCCTGGTGGGAGAGAACGTCACCGTCGACGAGAAGGTTGCCATCAAGGAGACAGTGGTCGGCGCCAACTGTCAGATCAAGGAGGGCGCCAAACTCTCACAGTGCCTCCTCATGGATGGCGTGGTGGTGGGCAAGAACTGCAAGCTGACGCGTTGCATCCTTGGCAAGAGGAGCGAGATTGGAGACAACTGCACGCTGACGGACTGCGAAGTACAGGAGAACCTCCTGGTAGAGCCCAGGAGCGAGGAGAAGAGCGCCAAGCTGATGAGCAGCTCGGGCCTGGAGGCCACGGAGGAGGAGATGCAGGAGGTCTACCAGGAGTTTGGAGGTGATGAGCAGACACAAGATGATGACATGGCCGTGCTCTGAAGCGGACTCTTCTTTACACTGAAGCGAGCCCGCGGAAACGACCCGGTTGCTAGCACAAGAAGGAAGCGTCATCGTGGTGCGATGCGTCCGCACAGCCGGTCACAGTTGATCTTTTGTGGGCTTTGTCAGCCTTATCTACGGAGTGACGACACCTACATGGACAGACAACCTTCATCTTTTTGGGGTCACACGTTGTAACTGCGATATCACCGGCATGAGGATTATGCAGGGGAGCAACGAACGTTCTAGACCTTGGGACGCAAATGCACGCAGGACAGACACGAGGCGATGCTACGATCAAGAACTCGGCTAGAAATAGCCATTCCAAGGAAGAAAGAAAATTCTTAACTAAAAAAAATCCCGGTGTCTACATAAGAGTGGGCCCACGCCTTGTCTTGTGCAGCAAAATTTTTCGTACTCATACACCTGGATTCCCGGCTGTCGTAAATGATGTTCGTTGGACGAGCCTAGGTGCGAACCGGAGAAGACTTGCAAAGTACGTAAAATCTCATGACTTGGATCATTTTGATGACAATTGGCATATAAAGCTCTACATCACTGCCACAGGTGGAATCACTCAGTGAACCAGGCTTACCTTGCTCTAAACCACCCCCCCTCTTTTCGTATGTCGATCACGCGAGGAGTTTGGGGGACAGTCACGATCGATGTCCGACTACACCAAAAAAAAAAAATTTAAATTAAATTTACTACCCGGTGCCTTCATTTTCCTGGCGACATATTTACCGCGCCTGCATATACGAACGAGTAAGTGCACCGAGCGAGCGTGCCACATTTATCAAAAAAAAAAAAAAAAAAAAAAGGGGGAGGGGGGGGGGGGAGGCGGGTAAAATGCACAGAAATATGCTACATGTGCATGACGAAAAG
>JACWRQ010000333.1:2433-45359 GCA_014849955.1 Cryphonectria carpinicola | reverse complement strand
AAAAGGAAAAAAAAAAAAAAAAAAAAAAAAAAAAAAAAAAAAAAAAAAAAAAAAAAAAAAAAAAAAAAAGGGTTTGTTGACCAATTCGAGGGCGAGAATTGCGGTGCGGGCTAGGTAGGCAGTGCAGGATGATGGGAATGTGTGAGACAGCAGCTGCAAGCCACGCAGTACTGAGCACGGCGTACTGGTGTACTGTCCTGGACTGGATTGGATGAATTTGGGTGGTACAGTAACAGTACAGTGCGCCAGAGAGCCACAGGGCCGGCTGCAGAAGACGGGCAGTAGATACAGCAGGGTCACAACGCGCTCTTTCCCTCTCCCTCGATTATGTCATCGTTTATCTGTATGGGACCAAAGAGGGGGAGAGAAGATCATGAGTTGAAAAGGACAGTTTATTATTCATCACAAAAGTGGCCTGATGAAGGCTCAGCGTTGCATGGAAATAATTATTAAGAAGGAACAACGGTCAGTGACATGCAGCTGACCCGGCCATGATCTGATTGATGGATATAGAGTAGAGTGGCTACTATACCACCTATGTAGTAACTTATACCCTAGTACTCCTCTGCACAGAAAAAAGCGTTGCAAAAAGTTAATTATCAATGATAAGTAAGTAGCATAGTCCTGCAGAATGTACATGGGACTGTACGTATCAAAACGCTGCCAGAAAAAAGAAGAAAAGTTAGTGGGAAGTCATCCTGTGAGGAGGAGCCAGATTCAGCTCTCGGGACCGAGGTAGTTTTGTCTCATCACCGAGTAGTGCCTTCCTCTTGTTCTGAATATTCCGAATCCTCCGAGCGGTGACCACCCACGGTGCCGCTGTTGGGGAAATCCCATATCAGTTCTTTACATCCTCCACTGCAATCCACATCATTGTGTACCCAAGTCTGCTGTTTTCTCCTCGAAACTCCAGTATGAATGACTTCTCAACTTGCTGAATCGTCCGAATCGTCCGACTATCAGTTTTTTTCTCGTGTGAATTCGGTTAGCAAGATAAGCTATAAAGGTGAGGAAGGTAAGTACTCAGTACTCAAGCAACTATGTAAAGCCTGAGCATCATCACCTTTCTTCTTCACAGGCCACTCCAACCCAGTGGTTGAAGAAATTGACCTACATTACCGACATATTTTTACCTCCTCCGGATAGCCTCCGCCAGACTTGCCCCTTTTCTCCGTCTGCTTGTCTCGAACGAAACCCCTTGGTATATCAGAAGAAGAAGTCAGAAGAAGAAGAAACTCCATACTCACTCTTTCTCCCTGTTGGCACTGCCTCTCGAACCTCGTATCTCTTTTCCGCCAACTCGAAACAATTCCTCCTCCTCAAGGCGGGTCTCAGCTGTATATTGTGCTGTTCGCCTGGGAGGATTTGGGATCGAATCTGCCGACAAGATGTCTCGGTCAGCGCCGTCGCTGGCGAGTAGCCACACAGAAGCGCATTCCATGGACGGACAGCTTCGAGGTGATGACAGAGATGTGGACCTAGAGAAGCAACAGCCTGTGAAGACCGACGATGACCAGACATCATCAGCATTACCAACATTACCGCCCACTCCCTCACCAGATCCAGACAAGACCACCAAGCCAGTGCCCGCAGGGCCTCCAGGCCCGGGCGGAGACCCTAGTACAAACGACCTATACCAGCCCAGAAGCTCAAGGTTTTGGTTGATCCTAGCATCCAACTTCCTGGCCATGTTCCTCGTTGCCTTGGATCGCACCATAGTAGCCACTGCCATCCCAAGAATCACAGACGACTTCCACTCGCTCGGGGACATTGGCTGGTATGGCTCAGCATACATGTTGACCACAGCCGCGAGCCAACTTGTCTTTGGCCGGCTCTACAAACATTACAATATGAAATGGTAAACGTCTTCCGAAAGTTTCGAGAGTGTGTGTATTCTAGCCTCTGTCAAAACCCCTACTAACACAGATGCCTTAGGGTCTTCTTGATCGCTATTGGTATCTTTGAGGTCGGATCGGCAATCTGTGGCGCTGCTCCCAGCTCGCCAATCTTCATCCTTGGTCGAGCGATTGCGGGGCTTGGGTCGGCGGGGATTTTTTCGGGTGCGATGATGATCATGATTCCCATGATCCCATTGCATAAGAGGCCCGTGTTCCAGAGCATGTTCGGAATGGTCTTTGGCATCTCCTCCGTTCTGGGACCTCTGGTCGGCGGTGGCTTCACGAATGGGGTTACCTGGAGGTAAGAGAAGAAGAAGAAGAAGAAGAAGAAGAAGAAGAAGAAGAAGAAGCCGCCGTTTTCTGCCTTTTATACCCGACACTCGTACTGATCTGGGGGTTAGATGGTGCTTTTACATTAATCTGCCGATTGGAGGCTTTGCATTGCAAGTCCTTCCTTGTATAGAGACATTGTTAAGACCTTCCCTCACTAACATATATGCAACAGCATCTTCATGCTTTTGTTCTGGAACCCGCCCCCTCGCAAGATAGAGCCTGCTCCCCTTTTCACGCACATCAAGCGGCTCGACCCGCTAGGCACGCTCTTTTTCATCCCCAGCATCGTCTGCCTACTCCTCGCGCTGCAGTGGGGCGGCTCGGCCTACGCATGGAACAGCTGGCGCATTATCCTCCTGTTTGTCCTATTCGGCGTCCTGGCCATCGCCTTCGCCGCCGTGCAGATCCTGACGCCAGAGACCGCCTCCATCCCCGTCCGGATCATCACGCAGCGCAGCGTCTTTTGCGCCACGCTATTCACCTTTTTCGTCGCGGGATCCATGCTCATCCTGGTCTACTACCTGCCTGTCTGGTTCCAGACGGTCAAGCTGATCAACCCTCTCAAGTCGGGCATCTATACTCTGCCGCTGGTCCTCTCTCTTGTGGCCGCCAGCATCATGGGCGGCATCTTCACGCAAAAGATCGGCTACTACATACCGGCAATGCTCTTTTGCCCTATGGTCATGGCCGTCGGCGAGGGCCTCCTCAGCACGCTGACGCGCTCCTCCTCGCAGGCCAGCTGGGTCGGCTTCCAGTTTCTCTCCGGCTTCGGCCTCGGCTCCGGCATGCAGACGGGCGGCCTGGTCGTGCAGACGGTGCTCCCCATGCCCGACGTGCCCATGGGCATCGCCCTCATCTTCTTCGTCCAGCAGCTCGGCGGCGCCGTCGCCACCAGCATGGGCCAGACCATCCTCAACAACCTCCTCGTCTCGCGGCTGGCGGGGATCCCAGGGATCGACCCCGAGCAGATCGTGAACAACGGCGCCACGGAGCTCACGGCCATCGTGCCCGCGCAGGACATCGACATGGTTATCAGCGTGTACGACTACTCGCTCACGAGGATCTTCCTAGCGGCGATGGGCATGGCCCTAGCAGCGCTGTTGGCGGCTGCAGGGGTGGAATGGAGGTCGATCAAGGCGGGAAAGCCTGGCCATGGTGGTGGTGGTCCTGGTGCCGGGCCTTCTCCTCCTCCTCCTGCTCCATCTGGAGCTGCTGCTGCTTCTGCTTCTGCTTCTGCTGCCGGCTCATCCACGGTGGCGGTGCAGAAAGTCAGGGGCAGCCAGGATACACAGGTCGTCAGCCCAGCTGGTGATGTTGAGCTGGACAGCATAGAGAGGAAGTGAGCAAGAAGGATCAGTTTTGTTGTCACTGCTGACGACTCTCCTTCATTGTACAATACTTGAGGCCGGGTGTTGAGCATGACTTGGTGTGTATTAGAGTAATAATAATGATACTTCACCACTCACGAAATGAAAACCATTGTGACTCCGTCTTTGGCTCCTGAATTCAACACCAAGACTACTTTCACGAGTGAAATGTGGAACAGGCAGCAGCCAGTTTGACTAATAATACTAAAATGATATGGGGTCCAAACTTAACTACAGTATGTACTTTGTTAGTCTGCTTGGCTGTGCTGTGGGATGACCATGTCGTGGCATTATCTGGCCGGCCAACAGGGCTTGTTAGTGCGTAACAGTGTCCCTAACACGATCCCACTTTAGGCCTGCGCCCAGGCTGGTGTTGGGCAACTACAGGCCTATCAAGATCCCACTAAGCACACCCACCCCCCATTCAAACTTACCGTCTCATTATTTCTCTCCAAGCCTTCTACCTTACTTATCTTTTTTTTTATTTTTTTTTTAAACTCTTCCAGTCTGTCCTTTCTGGATAATCTTCACCATTCCCTCTTGATCTGCACGCTGGCTGTTCTTGTCTCCACGTTTGTATGACGGCCAATCGAACCACCCACGCCACCTGACTGCAGCATTTGCGCAGGTCCTTTCTTCCAGCCTAAAAAAAAAATAAAAATAAAAGAGACCGGCCCATGGCCCGTCCTTCTTCTCTCATACTTGTCCCTTCGTTTTATTTACAAGCACTCACCATCATCTGGTCTCACAGCGTCAATTTTGTTTTTATGTTTTCTTGTAAGGCTGCAAGGTCTTGTAGTTTACGAAAGTCATTACTCTACTCATTCGTTCATTGATTCATAAATCCAAGGTGTCTCGACGGGAATTCTGAGCTCTTTCCAGGATTGGCAGCACCTTTTTATTAACCACCAACCACCATCGCCACGTTCAATTTTAGGACACATCTCTCTCTCTCTCTCTCTCTCTCTTGTGCCTGGTCCAATTCAAGAAGAAGAAGAAAATGGCCGATGCGGAGGAACCTCAACATTTTAATTCGCTGGCTGAGAGAATCGCCGCACTAAATAAACAGCCCAACTTCACGGAGCCCAAGAAAAAGCCGCCGCCACCACCGCCACCCTCGAATCAGCAGCGTCCTTCATCGCGCACGCCTGCCCAGGCACAGGCACAGGCACAGACGACAGCCTCACCTCCTCTTAATGGCCATGCTCAGGCCACCTCTCCCGCCCTGCCAGCTCGTCCGGTGAAGAAGGCGCCACCACCTGTTCTTCCTCAGAGGACCAACACGGACATCAGCAGCCATGTGCATACGCCACCACCACCAACCCGTGGCCTTGCGCCTCCGTTGCCCCGGAGGGATTCCGAGCAGACCAAGACGTCCCCTGCCCTGCCGCCTAGGAGGCCGTCAACCCAATCGCTGGGCCCCCGTCGGGGCTCGAACGAGTCCATCAGGTCGACCATGTCCTCCCTCTCCCTCAACAACAGCACTCTCTCAACCACCACCAGCATCGGCTCCACTGACGGCCGGAGGCTACCACCGCCCTTGGAACAGGCTAAACTGCCACCACTTCCGCCGTCAAGGAAAGAGCGAGAAGCCGCCCAGGCGCAGGAGGCCGAAGACGCGAGGGCAGCCACTGCTGCGAAGATCGTGAAGGCGCCAGTGCTGCCCAAGCGGTCTGTGTCTGCGATACCAGCTCGAAATGGAGACTCGGAACCCCGGCCATCTCTGCCGCCCCGGCTGCCTAGCAGACCAGCCCGATCGCCCGGCATACCAGAGGCCGAGGAACCGCCTCCAACCCTCCCCACGCGACGGCTGCCCCCTCCGCCCGCCAAGTTCGTCAGGACCATCCCACAGGTCGCAGGGGACACAGCTGGTGGCACACCGGCAGATCCAGCCAGCGCTGCCCTGCCTCCCCCGGTGCCAGTCGCGTCACGCCCCAGCGCCGCACAGATAGACGCGGCAGCCTCCAGAGGCGGTGCTGCACAACAGGAGGCATCATGTCTGATCTGTCGAGACTTCACCGGACCAGACGGTGTTGCCGCCCAGCATCCTCCTTCCGTCATCGATCGCGGCGACCCCATCGGCTACCTAGCTCACCACCTCTGCGGCCCCTTCCCCTCGCCCACTGACAAGGCCCGCGCCATATTCACATGGTGCCATCATAATATTGATTATGACGTTGCGGGCTTCTTTGCCGGGTGTCCTGTCCGGGGCACGGCGAGCGAGACCATCTTCTCGGGCAAGGCAGTCTGCGAGGGCTACGCCCGGACCTATGAGGCTATCGCCAAACGCGCAGGGCTGGAATGCATCGTTGTGGGAGGTCATGGGAAGGGCTTTGGTTTCGAGCCTGTGAAGGATGGCCAAGCGCCTCCACCGCGCAACGCTACAGGGCACGCCTGGAACGCCGTCCGTATTGACAATGGTCACTGGAAGCTGATCGACCCATGCTGGGGCGCCGGCCATCTGGACGGGCGGTCCTACAAGCGAGCATTCAACGCGCAGCAGTTCACGATGAGCAATGAGATTTTCGGGTGGAGGCACTTCCCAGAGGACAGCCGGCATTTCTACCGTGACGACAGACGTGCCCTGTCCTGGGAAGAATACATCATGGGTCCTACTGGCGGGGAGCGTCCTCGATGGTATGGCAACACCGTCGAGGAGGGCATCTCCGAGTGGAATGCGTCCCCTCCGCAGAAGGACATTCCGGTCTACAGCGGTGAGACGGTCCGTTTCCAACTCGCCAAGCTGTGCGAGCACTGGACGGCCGAGAGGAACGGGAGGGGCAAGCCTAGGCTCCTGATGATGAACATCAACGGGGTAGACGGGAGGAAGAAGGACCAGGTGCCACTGGACTCGGACGGGTTCTGGTGGTGGTGTGACATCCCGGCAAGGTACGTCTACCTAAAAGCCCGTTCCAAACCACCCCCCCCCCTTTCTCAAAAAAAAAAAAAAGAAAAGAACCTCACATCCTTACGAGGTGTTTGCTAAAACTAACGTGACGTTTTTCTTCTTCTTCAGGGATCTGGGCAGTCCTGGCCAAAAGGTACAGCTATATGGCCTCAATGTGCTGAATGGTAAGGATGCTATGGGGGTTACCAAGCAAGAGTTCCAGAGGGTCAGATCCAGTGGCGGATACAGCATGGGCTGGGTCAGTTTTGCGGAGTGGGAGCTGGTGTGAGGGATAATGGCATAGATGTTGAAAAGGGGGGAGGGGGAAGGGGGTTGAAAGTGTTTTACAGCAAATAGTCAGGCAATTGCTCTGGCTACATTATACCAATACAGTCTCATCTTCATCAGTCCTCATACTTATTAACCTCTCTACTCTACTTGATGTTTTCCCCTTATCTCCTCTGTAGACTGGTCCACGAGAGAAAGTTCCACTATATGTGATTTTACAACGCATTGAATGGTCCCATGCATATATAGAGTCCTCAATTTTACCGACATGGGTGAGATGATGTGTCTTCTGCTTCTGTGGGGGGCCGGGGGGGAGGGGGGCATCATGAGCCTTGGCCATATATAGAACCGTGTCCAACAGCTAACATTATCATTTTGATCTCATCTCTGCAGATCAGATCGAACTTTGATCTACAGATCTTATGTGGGTAGCAGGATTGATAGGGCTGTTTGTACTGATGGTAAATACTTTGCAGTCAGTAAAGATCAGTCGACTCTCTGCAAAACTTTGGAGTTTTTATTGGATGAAACTAGTGGTTTTGAATGAGTGTTTATCCAAACTCCAGACAGCATCTGAAATCATAAATGAGGAGGCTCTTTGGAACAGCAGAAAGCAGACATCTTACCTTTACCATGGTTTTGGTTTCCCAAATGCTTAGCATAAGAGGTAGCCTTGTAGAAGAAACCAACAAAACAGCGAATGCCCTGCCTGACTGCGTAGAGCCTTGTTGGAGCTGCGACAGGGGATCCCCGGGATCGGCCGTGCATGGGGTTGATTGGGCGGGAAGACTGGTACAGATCCCTGTAAGCGCCCGCCCCATGTTCCCCGCTGCCTCCTCAATAGCTAAGGTAAGATTGCGCTAACAGCTTAATGGGCTCCTCCAGAAGAGGCCCACTGACGCAGCAGCAGCGTCAACTTTGTACCATAGTATTATTACTCTGCGCATTTTTGGGGATTTCACCTTTTTGCAACAACAAAACAACAACGACGACAACAAACACCTCTTGTTCTGCCACATTTCTTTTGGGCAGAGCTTGGTCTTCTCTTCTTCTGCCGCACCTTGCTCTGCTCGCCTCGCTTTACGTCATCCCGCTACTGCGCCATCCTTTTCAGGAAGGAGGCAACGGGTTCTTCTCAGCTGAACCACCTCGGCTCGCTCCGTTTCCTGATCCAGCAGCAGCGCTGGGCAACCTGCACAGCTTGGTGGGCGACGACGAAAGCAGCGTCACCTTGTGTCGTTCGACCGATTTTTTATTTTTTATTTTAAACTTTTGCACACGATCGATCGCAAACCCCGTCGGCTAGATCCAGAGAATCCCGCGACCTGTTGCGCAAGACATCGCCCCCGGCTTCCCAAGATGGAAGCAGATACAGCAGTGGAGGCTCCCCAGAGCCCACGACCCCTCCTCCACTTCACCGGTCTACCCAGAGAAATCCAGAGCGCCATCATTAGCAATGTAAGCACATACACCCACGCTCTCTCTCCCTCAACCCCCCCCCCCTTCTTCCTATGGTCAAGAATCCAACCTCTTGTTGAGTAGTGTTTGTGTGCGTGTGTGTGTGTGTGTGTGTGTGTGTGTGTGTGGCTGAACTCTTTCGTAGTGCTCACGGCTCGACCTGATCTGTGTCTCGCTCGTCTCCAGGCATTTTCGGGACCTCGCCGCGGCCGAGCTCTACCGCAGCCTCCAGATGGTCTTCTCGGACGAGGATGACTTCGCCATCGACACCATAGAGCGGCTGGCTAAGGGCCTCGAGACTCTTGCTACAAGCGATTACGACTACGCGAATCATATCCGGGACATCACGCTCGACACTGTGCTTAGGGGCGAGAAGGCGGAGATCCCGTACAAGCTCACGCTGGGCGTCCGCTGCGTCGAGAGGTTCCTCAACACCCTGCTCCTGTTGACGCTGCGCAAGGCCAAGGCGCTGGAGAAGCTGAAGTGGAGCATCCGGGTAGAGCTCAGCAGGCCAGTATACCAGGCGCTCCACCAGATCGACACCCTCACCTGCCTGTACATCCGCATGCACCATGGCACCTCGTCCTACGAGGCCCCACCTCCTCTGCCTCTCTACACGCCCTCGACGTCTCAAGAGGTGTCTACAACGCCCCTCCCAAGCCACGATCCCTCCATCCCCCAGCCGACCATCATCCTCCCTCCACCTCCGCCCTACCTCTTCCACATTCCGCCCCACCTGTTGTCGCTACCGCCGCCGCCTCCCCTTCCCAAGGCCCCCAGGGCCAGGCTGTCAAAACATCCTGTGGCAGCTACGGGCCCACCGACCCTCTCCGGGTTCAAGAACCTGTCGTCCCTGGCGGTCCTGGAAATCGACAGCCTGGAGGTCATCACGGAGCTCAAGTCATGCATTCGGAACTCGCAGGGGACTCTCAAGGAGCTGAGCCTGTCCTTCTCGACAGGCCTCGCCATGCGCGCCCGAAAGCCCTCGCAGGAAGAGATCGACCCTGAAGATTCGGACCCCGACGATGAGTTCCAGGTGATGCCAGTGAGCCTCCCGCCACCGCAGACATTTGATGATCTCAGCGGGCCAGCGAGGGCTCTTCGCGCGCAGGAGGAGCGCAAGACACAGGAGGCGGTGTTGGGCCGCATATTTGACTTGGAGCCATACCTGGTCAAGGAGCCCGCCGTGATGCAGGTACAGGAGAAGGAGAAGGAGAACGAGGCTCCGAAGCAGGACGAGGCGGTACCTCCCGGCCATGAGTTCATCAATTCCCTGAGGGCTGTTTCTAGTAAACTCATGAGTCAGTTGAACGGCTCAGAGGACTTCACGGTGGCTCAACAGGACATTTTGAACGTCATCGAGACCGCGGCGAGGAAATACGTCGGCTCGGAGGAAGCCAAAGCAGTAGCTTCCAAGGAGAACGGCGGCACAAACGGCGAAGCGAGCGGCTCTGGCGTGAACGGTGGAGCGGCGGATGAGGAGGAAGCCGCAGTAGCCGCGGCAGCAGAAGCAGCAGATAACGGACAGCAGGCGGAATCGAGCCTGTTCAAAGAGGAGACGTCAAAGCTCCAGGAGCATGGGCAGGATCTCGGCCCCGACGATATCGATGTGGAGGCACCCTTGGAGGATAGCTTTACCGATGAGCCGGTAGAGCTTGACCCGGCTGAGACTGTCAACGGCGTGGGAAGCCCGGCATCTGGACAGACTGCGAAACAAACCAACGGTCTTGGCTCTACCACGAAGGACGGCGGTACTACTGTCGAGGACCCGATCCCCAACGTATCAGCAGTAGTTGCCAACCTGGATGCGCAGCGGGCAAATTTCAAGGTCCTTTCAGACAAGCTGCACTTCTTCGAGGTCGAGGCGGAGGAGCTGCAGAAGGAAATCGACAGACTTGCCAACGCAGGGCCTGACGGACCCGATGTCATAAAGCGGGTGAAAGATGCCGAGAGGCAGACGCAGGAGTTCAGCGACAGCATCAAGGATATCAAACAGGAGATGTCAGCCTTGGCTGCAGAAATCGAGGATGCGGAAAAGCAGATGCCCGATGCTACAGGCACCGACGATTCGGACACCCTGCGGCAGCGCATTAACGAGTACGCACGCTCGACGAGAGGCCTCAGCCTGGAGACACTGAGTATCTACCTGATCCCCGTCAAGCGCTCCGTGCTGTCGCGCGCCGTTGACCTGCGGGTGCTCCAGAGCATCACGCTGCTCGGCGTCGGCAACCAAGCTCCTATCTGGTCCCTTTTCGCCAAGGAGAACCAGCTTCACCCGCTGCCTCTACGCAAGGTCTTTACTGACAATGTGTCTCTTACGTTCCTGACTTTTCTCTTCCAGCTCCCGGAGCTTCACGAGCTGTACATGCTGGAGCGATCACGCAAGTTCAAGCCAGAGTCATTTGCGCCGCCCTCGACCGTCTCCATGGCTCAGATCAGACGGATCGTGTTGAAGAAGCACCTGGGAACCATGAAGCGGCTCATGATCAACTGCCAGGCAAGTTGGCAGTGGGACATGGATTCGAAGACGGCGCATCTCCTATGCACGCGGGGAACTGCTCTTGAGGAGCTGGCCATCAGCAGCGGTGTTCGCGAGATTGTAAGTTTTTGTCCCGGCAGAACCCTTCCCCCTTTCTCTCACCCTGGTCTCTCTCTCACCCTGTCCAAATCTTTCGCACGACGGCATAGGCTGACCTGAGACGCGCGCGCCAGCATATTCTTCTCCAACACATCCAGCACCTGACCAAGCTGCGCGCATTACACATCATCAACCTACGCAATGATGACACCTGCGTCTGGGTGATGCGGGAGACCAAGCGGTTCATCATCGATGCCCTGACCCACCTCCCTAAACTCAAGATCGAGTGGCTCGCCATCGACGAGGACGACACAGTCGACCACATGTTTCGATGGAGGGAGCCCCACAAGGGCAAGAAGCAGAACGCGAACGCCAAGGGAAAGGAAAAGGCCCCCTTGACGACAACGCCGCCGCCACCACCACCGCCCGCCGCGGACGGCGATCCGTTTCCCGTGCTTACCCTAGAAGACCCCGGTGTCGTCAGCGACAGCGAGGAGGACGACGAGAGCGACGGCAGGATCGTGACCGACAGCGTGCCATTCTATGCAGCATGGGACATCAAGATCTTCAACAAGGAGATTGTCCAAGGGCAACTGTGATTTCAAGTCGTGTTCCGTTTTTTTTTTTCCCTTTTCTTTTTTCTTGAACGGACCAACACCAGCAGTAGTAGTCAAGGGGGGTTTCGGGCCCCCTCTCCTTTCTTCTTCTTCTTCTCCTTCTTTTCTTTCTGGGCGGGGCGTGGCGTAATGCGAGACAACAGCGATCGGGTTCGTACATCATCATGAACTGACATATATTGGAAGATACCCTCCCCCCCTCTCCCCTCCTCTCCCCCACAAAAGAATTCCCCCCATTCGAAATAAGGAGGATTAAACTAGTCGATAAGCATATTCAATAAGGGGAGTCGTCCCTCTCTTCTTACTTGGGGCTAGGGATAGCAAACCATAGCCGGCGTTGGGGTAATTTTTACGAAGTCAAATGCTCTCTCTTTTTTTTTTCCCTCTCTCTAGCTTCTTGAGATAATTTGCTGGCCTCCCTCCCTCTTTTTTTTCCTCTTTTCTTTTTGAGAGGAGGATTTTCATACGGGTAGCACAACTACCCACCACTTTCTAAGGAAAGGTATATTTGCTTGTATTGAATAGAAAACAGGATATATCAACTGGCATTTCAAAGTGAATTGAGTCCATCGTATATTTATCTGGCTTTTATTATTAACATTGTGTGTGTTTCTTACTATCTCACTCATTCCGGCAGAAAGAGGTCTCAGTAGCTCTCCATGCGTATCCTATCATGTCCTGTCCTGTCCTGTCCTATGATATCATTCCTTGAAAATCTCACCATCTTTAAACTCATATTAACAATGAAAAGAAAAGGTTCAATTCCACCAAAAGCTGACGCTGAAGGACACACTCAGTCCCCTCACGTAGTGCCACCAGCCGATGGGCAGGTAGAGCGTGTCCCCCGGCTCAAGGATGCAGTCAACATACGGCACATTTTTGAAAACGCCAATCTCTTCTTCTCCTTCCTCCTCCTCTTCCTCGTCCTCGTCCCTTGGATCCCACCCCTCCTCTACACCGACGTCCCAGAGGCTCGTGTTTGCCATATCAACCCCGTTCTCTTTGCCTCTCGGGCGCATCTTGGACCTCTGGAGAGGCGAGTACAGGCGGACATACTTCCTGCCCGCGACCTGCACCAGCAGGTTATGGTAAGGGTCCGTGTGGAGGGGGGTGATGGTTCCTGGGGGCCCAAACCACGCGTTGAGCATGGGTTCGTCGAGCTCGGGCTGGTCCTGTGAGGGGTCCTGCGGGTGTCCTGGCGGCGTGGTGTAACAGTGGTCCGGGATCAGGACGTCCCCCCGTAGCTGGGGCAGCTGGGCGAAGAGCTGGTGCTGGGCGAGGTAGGCCATGGGCCCGCTGTTACGTGGGGGGTTGACGATGTACTTCTCGAGGAAGTCGGAAAATTTCAGGATCCTCTGGGCCCAGCCCGCGTCCACGTAGCTCCGCCCGACCTCCACGGGCACCAGCCTCCGACCCTGGAGCGTGCGATGCAAGAGGTATGAGGGCCTGTCCCACGGCCGACTTGATCGGGCCGGCCAGCTGTCTACGAGACCGGTAAGAATCAGCGGCTCGGGCCCGAGGTCGCGCGGTGCGCTGTCCATGTACTGCTGGAAGGAGGACATGTCCATAGTCTGCGCGGCTTCTCGACGGATCGGGTGGCGGACGGGCGGCGTGAAGGGCTCATGGGTTGAGATGGTCAGCTGGCTTTCCCATGGCGTGGCGGGGACACGGCCAGGGGGTGAGTTGTCTAGCCTCTGCCTCTTTATCGGCGGTGGCAGCACAGGTGAGCGGGATCTGTGGGTGCCCGGCTCGTGATGGGTGTTGACAGCGGACGTCGGCACTGGCGCTTCCATCTTGATGACGCCTTCTAGTAGCTCAAAGACCTCTTCGATCCACCTTCTGCCCCTAGCGTGACCACCGGCCCCCGCCAGGAGCAGCGCCTTGTCCAGCGTTTCCACCATAGCGTCCATCATATCGTCTTTTGTCTTCGTGTGGCCCCCTGCCAAGCTGTCCGACGGCGAACGGGAGGCTGCATCTCTGACACTGGCGCTGACGGGGGTGCCGACAGTGTCATCCACACCTGGCCAGGCCTGGCAGGAGAGCAGGTAGAGACAGGCAAATTTCAGGATGGCGGCGTCTGTGTACAGCTGCCTCCAGCACAGCGGCAAAATCTTGTACAAGTGTGCGTAGAACTTCGAATAGGCGACCGAGAGTATATCGTCAAGTCTCTTCACGATGAGGACTTCGTCGATGTCGACACCGTGCGTGGTGAGGAGCTGCTGCTTTCCGCCCCCGTCTTGTCCCTGGCTGGTCCCGTCACACGCCTCGCGCCCCTGGCTCCTCTCCTCCACCAACGAGGGGCGCACAGCATCAGGGTGTTGGTCGCCACCGGTAAGACCACCCGGCTTGACGGATAGCGACTCCGGTTGAGGTGGCGATGATGGTGAAGACGGCAGCCTGGGGTGTTGAGGCGTCGGCGCCTCGTACAGAGCGACAACTCGTGACGCCTGTCGGCCGAGGAGGTGCACGAGCGGCTCACCACAGCCTGCTAGGGTTTGGCTCGCCTGGTCGCCGCCTTTGCCGCCGCTGCCGTTCGTCGTAAGATGAAGGTCATCGTCATGGCTCCCGTCAGTCTCGCCGGTGCCACCAGAGGGCCCCTTGCCCCCTGGAAAGACAAATCTGCATTCCTCCTTGATATCCCGAGCCGCAGAGACACACAGCTCCCACAACTTGCTTTCCGGGCCTGTGAGACCGGTGGCGTCTTCGTCTCCTGCGCCTGCCATATCGCTCCTTGACCTGGTGGTCACCTTTTCAGACACCAACGCTTCCTTTCCCGTCCTATCGCCCATTCCAGACGAGATGATGGGGGGGGGGGGGTGTGAGACCGAGGGTGAGCGGCCAGGCACTGAGAGCCACGAGTTATCTGCCGACCGACTTAGGCGAGGGCGCACAGCACCTGGCGGGAGGCTGTGGGACGGGCTA
This sequence comes from Cryphonectria carpinicola, assembly GCA_014849955.1. Lineage (NCBI taxonomy): Eukaryota > Fungi > Ascomycota > Sordariomycetes > Diaporthales > Cryphonectriaceae > Cryphonectria > Cryphonectria carpinicola. The sequence goes on along the minus strand of JACWRQ010000333.1, from coordinate 31,011 downwards.
CTGCAGCCAGGGTTGTCGTACACGTATTTCCACCTCACGTGGTTCGCATGAGGCTGGGGAGGACAAGAAAGCCGAGAAACAAAGGTGAAAGGAAGGAGAGGGTAGGGTTGGGTGAGATATTGGGCCGCTGTGCTCTGTGCTGGGCTGTGCAGCTTGTTGGTGGGAGGATTATCTCGGCAGCTTGATGCCTTTCTTGTTTATTATTATTATTATTATTATTATTTTAAAAGAAAAGAAGAAGACGAAAAAAAGATATCAGTGGTGACCATCGATAACAGTGAAAAGAAGGGACCATGAGAACAACAAATAGTGGAAGGGGTTTCACAAGTCGGAAATTTGTTGACTGTTGGAAGATTCAGCTCTTTCCTTCCCATCCTGGTCTCTGCTGCTGGAGATTTCCTTCCTTGGTCCGCCTATACTTGCAACATCCTCCAGGGATCAGGCCTGCCGCCACCACCCGTAAACCAGGTTGTTTTGCTAGAGACTGGGCGAAAAGAGGTGTGGGCATGCACGGCAACGGTGGCAGGTGGATAGGCGGGTAGAGGCGTAAGCGAGCTCTGTAACGCTGATCATGACTCCACCGCACCAGAGAAGGTGGGGAACCCCCGACTGTGCCTGCCTCTGAGGGTTTCTAACATCCCATACTTATTAGGAGTACAGTGTTCAATTAACTTTGTACCATGTACTGTACAGTATGGCTTACTACTTAGTACATACTATCATGTACCAGATAGTGTGGGTATGACCAGTATGACCAGTATGACCAGTACTACAGCAAAACTTTCACAGCACTACATAGTACGGCATTGTCACACTTGAGAAGGCTCTATCACATTGTCAGGACTTTCTCCTCAATTAGATTGGCAACCTCATCAGGTAATAATCATGTGGTCCCATAGTGGCAGTACTATACCCCCCTTTTTTTCAGCTCAGCCTGCAGAGAAACTCTCACACCCACCTGACAGATGGGTCCACGCTTGTAGGAGAGGTATCGAGGGATAGGTAATAAGATCGGGGAATAGGCAAGAAAAGAAGAAGAAAAATGATCGCTTATGCAGCCAAAGGGTATGCAAAAGAAGGAAGAGCAACAGAAAGAATCCTACGCTACCCCCAGATCAACACCCACCATTGGCAGCTCGACTTGGGCCAACGGAAGAAAAAAAGAGGGGGGGGAAGAAAAATACAACTGACGCCAGCTCCATTCTTCCACACACACACACACACACACACACACACGCTCTGCTCAGCTGAGACCTGCATGCCTCAGCGCCTCAGCCAGCCTCTTCGTCTGCACACTACTACGCTTGCATTGACACCTTATACGCGCGTCACCTTCACCCAGAGCTCTGACTGGATGAAGATACCAGCGCTGAACGAGTTCCACGGGGAGGGGGGGTTGAGGAGGCCGACGTCGTACCGCCGGAGGATCTGAGCAAGAAAAAGAGAAAAAAGGTTAGAGTCATATTGAGAGACAGGAGACAGGAGGGCGAAGGGGTACAACTGGTGGGGTCACATCACTTACCTCGACAAACACCTTGTTTAGCTCCATCAGCGCCACCGACCTGCCGAGGCACTGCCACTTGCCGTACTTGAAGACGAGCTCCCATGTGCTGGTCATGGCGCGCAGCTGCTCCTGGTCCTTGATGTCGAGCCAGCGCTCCGGCCGGAAGGTCTCCGCGTCCACGCCATACACCTCCTTGTTGTGCTGCACGCCGAATGCAGACCAGCCGATCTCGGTGCCCTCGGGCACAGGCACCCCATGGATCACGTCGCCCCCCGGCGGCACCACCGTCGGCATCAGGCCCGTTACCGGCGGGAACACACGCAGGCCCTCCTTGATCACCGCCTGCAGGTATGGCAGCTCTCGCGCCTCCTCGTCCGTGATCGGGCTCGACAGACGTCCCTGCGCAGCGGCCGTTCGCACCTCGTGCGCCAGCCTGCGGTACACCTGCGGGGAGCTCATCAGGTAGAGCATCGTCGTGCGGATCGCCGTCGCCGTCGTGTCGGAACCCGCGACGATGTTCACCAGTGCCTCTCCCTCAGCCTCCTCCCGCGTCAGGCCGTGGTGCAGGAACGACGCGAGCATGTCCTTGCGCTCGGGGCCTTTTGATGTGAGCCTCTCGGATACTACCTGCTTGGCGACCCTGAGGGCGGGTCCAAGGGAACTGTTAGCAAACAGACAAGGTCCGCCCTGTGCGACATGACGAGTCATATTTCGAGGGGGAGGAATATCCACCAACCCGATGAATTTGCCAAAGCCGTGTGGATCGTTCTCTGAGGGCATGAAACGCCGCAGAAACTTCGACTGCGCTAGCCTTGCCAGCACGGGAAAGACACCCACCAGCATCATCACCGGCATGCTAGCCTCGGTCTGGTGGATGTACTCAAAGACGTCTTTGTCTTCTGCCAGATGGCCGAGATCCTTACCAAAGGCCAGATCGCCGATGATATCCAACGTGAGGTACTGGCTCTTCCGGGCGAGGTCCATGGGCCGATAAATTGCCCCCTCCGAGACGTATCTACTCTCGATCATGTCGATGAAGGCTGTGATGCCCTTGTCGATGCCGCGCTCGAGACCTTCATTTTCTTTCCCGGCATACTGTACACGGGTTAACTATTAGCGATTCTATATATATCCACAGAGCGAGAATAAGGGGGGGGGGTTCTTTTTCATATTGGGGGGTAACACGGCGGCTTACACCTGCAGCCATTTTCGCTCGCAGCGCATTGTGTTGCTCGTCATCTCGTAAAGAGATGATGTTGTCGCGACTGGGATCAAACCGGACGGCGTCATACCAGTCGGATTTCCTGTATTTGGAACGAACGGCCCACTGGCGCTTGATGACCTCAGGGTCATCCGTCACGAGAGCGTTTGGACCGATGCGAGCGAGATGACCTGTACAGAAGAAAAGAGTCAGGGTCATATCCTTCTTGCGTGCTACCTGATGTGGTGGTGGTAGTGGTGGTAGTGGTGATGTCTATATGCCATGGCTGACACTGGTTGTTTCTAAATGTCTCAGGCTGTTGTGTCAAAGGAAACAACATCTGCATGTCTCGTCTTGTATAGATGAGAAAGAGGACCCGAAATTTTTTTTTTTGGGGGGGGGGGGGAGGAGAGAGGCGGGGGACACGGGGCCTTGACTTCAAAGTCCTCTCTTACCATATGTCTCGCAAGCCGACTTAAGGGCTAGATGCATATTTCCACCAAGAGTGTTACGCAGCATCCACCACTTGCTAAACCCAGCAGACCGCGGGCCCGAGATGTGTCGCAAACGCCGCCATGTAGTGTAGATGGTGACTGAATAGTATCCGGCAAAACCCAGGACCAGGAGGACGATGAGGCCGGTGAAGGACAGTCCGTTGATGCCTGTCCCTGTCCCTCCAGAGGACGGTCGTATGTGACTGAGCATTGTCATGCTCTCGAAGATTTATTGGTGTAAGGAAAAAGAGAAGTTGGTGCTGGAGAAACCAGGAGGGAGAAGACGGGAAGTTCGGTAGGATAGGTATGTAGATCAAGAGAAGGGGGACAGGATTTAAGATTAGCGAGGTCGAACGGGGGTGGGGAGTGGTTCGGACAGGAATCGCGAATCAAGTAATAAGCACTCGCTTATCTAGATTTGAATAAATGCATCCGACAGACTGGAGACGATGCAAGACTGAGTGGAGTGCAAATAGAGGGTGTTCCACCCTCTTTAGGTGAAAGGACCAGGCATGGGAGTCGAGGACGCTAATGCCAGTGGGAAAATGAAGTGCCCTGAACAAGGTACTCTCTCCTCTTGACTAGAGGTCGAGCCGGGCCTTCCATGTACACGTGGGTTGACTTTTACGAGTCCGTTTCCAATAGTAAATGCAGGTAGGGTATGAGGTGACCGGGGAGATGCCATGCAGTGACGAACGGGGAAGGTGTGTGAGCGACTGAGCTATCGTCAATGAGGAGCCAGCCTTGGGCCAGCCGCTGTTTTGCCATGATCCCGCGGGCGTGGTTCACGAAACAGATCTGGGGTAGTTCAGGATTGATGAGGCGACAGGATGTCAGTAACGTACGATGGCTCACTGTGCGTAGGCGTAGGAGGGAGGAGGGAAGGGGGGGGGAGGGGAATCGAGGACAGGGAGGAGGGTGTAATTTTGCCAGGACGACACAAGCTTTGAGCGGCTGCCCTCGGCTCCGCTCGAGACAACCGGAGCAGCCGACGAAACACTTCGACAAATACAAGGTGGTGGTGGTGGTAGAGGAGGAGGGGGAGGAGGAGGAGCATCGGCTGTTCAGCATCATGAGCGCCACGTCATTAAAGTGACCCAGTCACGGACCACGGACCAACATATACAGGCTCAAACCGTTCACTTGTCCAATGTGGGGAGGGAGACCCTCTTCGGCGGCGCAGGAGGGAGTGAGCGGAGAAGAGACGCACGGGTACGGTCTTGGGTGACCCCGGATGGGCAAACCGAGAGTGTGCATCATCCTCCACTAAGCCCCTATGAAGCCGACGGGCCATCATGAAGAATGGAATGGTGTTGTGAGGCGGGCTGGTGTCATAGAGTTGTACCAAACCCACAGACATATCGGGCTCGGATATTGGCACGTTGTAGCCAGTCACGGAGACTGCAAGGCCACCCACACCCATCCACCTGCCCACCCATCTAGAAGCGGGAGGCAAATTGTTGGACGGCGAGGTAAGACGTCGAGACAAGCGGCGTATTCTTGGAGTAACGGAATTGCTGCGGGCAGACGATCCTACGTTCCCGACTCACGAGCCTAAAACCGTTGATATATCAGCGCAGGTCGCAGGTCGACAGGCCAGCACCGTCTCCTGAGATAGCAAAGATATGCAGGCCAGACCGCAATAGTCTGCCATCACCGGGAAGGGGTTCGCTGTAGGTACATACAGTGTACAGATACCGCCAGGGGTGGTCGAGCTCCCCTTCCACACCTCCACGCCACAGTGCGGTGGGGCACGCACACCATACCTGAAGAGCCTCCTGGAGGGGGGACAAGGGTCCTCGGGGACCGTCTCCTCGGCGTCCAGCCAGCCAGGAAGGCATGGTCCCGCTTCTGCCCTCAGCCGGATCCCAACATGAAGAACATGTTCAAAATCCCCGACCCTGGGACGGGCCCAAGAACAGGGTAATTGGTAACGAGGGCGGACTCGTAGTGGCTATGTTTTAGCCTAATGGGGCCACGCATGCATGAAACCTTCGCACTACAGCATGCAAGCTGCAAGCTGCATAGTATTGGGTGGGTGAGGGGAGGGGGGAGGGGGGAGGGTGTTCGCATCATGAGGGGAGCCTCTGGGGTACGTTTCTGGACTTGTTTTGGCACCAGAGCTGTGCTTGGTGCTATCCTGGAGGGGCAAGAGATGCGTTGCCGACTGCACTGTGGCCTGCAATGTAACGGGGTTGGTGCTCCACGCCCGAGAGGGGCCAACGTGCCCAATGTAGCGGTCTGCCCAGCTGCCACAGCATGAGAATGTACGAGTCAAGGAGGGGGTAGAGGAAGGCGGGCATCATCTCGATGGGGAAAACTGTGGGAGGAGGTAATATGTTGTGTACACACGACATGGTTGTTTACCAACCAACATGGACGGACGTAAAGGATCCGCGGATACGACGTACTCGTAACTCGTACACAGCGCAGAGAAAAGATTAGCTCCGACAATGAGCCGTTGGACTGGTTCGGCCAGGACTGGTAGGCCCCAAGTCCTGCAGGGAAAAGGACAGTCGCATCATGCCGTCACATCGTCACATCGAGAGGTCGTTAGCTTCTTTGTGCTGCAAGCTGCGAGCAGGAGGGCAGCCACATCAAGGAGCAGGAGAGCGCATAGCTGCAGGGCAGACGATGGTCCAGAGCTCCGTCGTACACACGAAGATGGTACGAGGAGGGAGGGGACGGGATTTTTGAGAGAGGGGTGTGTGTTGCTTCCTGTGGTGTGCAGAGTTCCCCTCCCGTGGTGGTTCTCGTATTGGTTGGTGTTGGTCCTGTTCTGCATCTTCTTGGTCGTGCTTGCACCAAAAAAAAAAAAAAAAAAAAGGGAGACGGTCCCCCGCACCCGCTGCTTCCGTCTAGATGGGGTAAAATGCGCTCGTTGTACTATAGTCCATTCCGTACTGTGTGCGATGGATGCTCAGCTATTGGGTAGGGAACGGATGGAGTTCAATTTTATGAGGGTGAGATCCTGCAGGGCCGTAACCATATAGCATCAGTGTGTGCTGAAGAAAGACGTTGTGGAAAAGTGGGGGGGCCGTGTTGATGCTCCCTTCCTCATGTGATCAACAGAGGACCTGCCGTGGCCCCCCTAACCCTAATCTGTCTCAGGGTTTTTCTGAGCTTGTTAGATGGGTCGCTAGCTCTTTCTTGGTCCCTCATCACTCATAGTGGGAAGAAGTATGCATGTTTTTGGAAAAGGCCTCTTCTCCACTGGTCGATAAATTGGGCAAAGGGAGGCTTGGAGTTTGGGGTTTTTTTTCTTCTTCTCCTTCTTCTTCTTCTTTCTTTCTGTATTTATAAGCCTCAGACAAGTTGCCTCTAATCACACACACAAGAAGGCGAGAGGTCTAAGAGAAGGGGAAGGAGAGAGTTGAAGAGTTGGAGAAAGTGGAAAGCGAGGGGGGGAGGGAGAGCACGCAAGAGCTCTCTCAGCTGGTCCTGCTACTGCCTGGCCTTGAGTTCGGACCGGCAGAGGGAGCTAGCTGCTCAGCTTCTGCGCCGTTTCGTGGCTTAATTGACCCACGACGACAGAACGAACCCATACACAGTCACAACAGCCCTCTCTGTGTCATTTTGCAGTACTCATTCATGCACGCAGGAGAGGAAATTAAAAATTGAAAAAAAAAAGGAGGAGGAAGAGAGGGACGGAACAGTTGTTGTCGCCTCTCCCTCTCACACTTCGATCGCGCTCATCCTCCCTTGCGTCTTGTTCCCGTCTACCGCGCGGTCTTCTCCTCATTTACCAGAGCCAATGACACCTTGAGCTGCGCGCGGAGCCTCTACCAAGGTTCTCGTGTGGTTGGCTCTGCTCGGTCTTCCTCTTTCGCTCTCATGTCAGAGCGGAACACGATGCAACCCCAAGCCGGTGGAGGTCCGACGAATATAGCATCTCTCGGCGACACTCGCATATTTAAGTTGCCGGCCTGCCACCTCACATCACATCGTGGGTTCATACTCTGGCGGGCTGAGAGCTCTCGCCACAATCTGACAGATCATTGAGCTTAGTATAGCTCTCGCACCCCTTTTATTCATCTATTTGTTTTAATTTTGTGCTTCACAGCAACAAAGAAAAAAAAGGGCAGGCCTCAGGTCGTCTCGTCAATCCGCTACCCTCTTGCTTCCCTGACTCTGGCGCCTTTGCGTATCAGGAGGACCACCACCGCGCAGTGCCGAGCGAGCTATCCCTCTCGCTTAAGCAGGTATACGCAACGTGATACAAAAGCAACTCAGCCTGCATCAAGACCTATCAATTTGCAGAGTTTGGACGGACCTGGCCACCCTGCCTCGTCCCCCTCCACCGCCGTCGTTCTTCATACCGACTGGCCGTACCGTACTCGGCTCTGCATGCCAGCCGATCTCTGCCCCTATCTCTTCCCTCGCTACCCCTCTCTACGCCCTGTTTTTTGAGTTTCTCTGCTTCTAGGCACGAAGATCATGCAGCCGACGGCGTCTCTGGCGGATTGAGAGGAAATTGGTTGGTTGGGTGGGTTGCTTGCATATCAATACGGCTCACCCGCAGCAACACAAAAATCCCTGTGCGACCCAAACGCGTGCACCCACACATCCCGTCCACGCATACAAGCCATCCCTCACCGATGCTTTTGCGACGCCGGTTCTTTCAACAAAACCACCAATCCGAGCTTGCCCTGCTCCCTCCCACCCCTTTCTGGATCTTCTGCACCCTAGCGACCCGTCAAACGTTCTGGCAGATTTGACATCTGCAGCCACCAGCAGCTCGCGTGTCGCTTCGCGTGTCGCTTACTGGCCCCGGGCCTTCTCGACCCCTCTTCGCGACTACCTATCCGCTTATATGGGCTGTCTTGCGATCCTTTCCCTCCTCCAGATCAGAAATAACTCGCACGTCTTCAAGCATTGAATTTTCGCCCTGGATCTCTGCTGCAGAGTTTTGCCTGAGTCTGCGGCCCGGCTCGCAGTTGAAGCCCGCATATCACACCAATTCAGTCGCTGCGGACAAACACCTGGCGGCTAAGTTTAGTCCCTGCGGCTGTCCTAGCTGTTCTCGCCGTCACGCATGCATTTCCCCCCCTCGAGACCAGCGCGGCAGAGATGACCGATCAACTGAATCCCAACGCGTTCGGTGTGGGCCATATCGAGCCAGACACTCCTAGCGACGGCTCAACTATCGAGGACGTACGTGGAACCTGAGTGGCATACAGCCCAATAGCTCACCCGCCGTGCTCTAGAAGTTAGATGTGGCGCAGACTAACGATTTCTCCTTCAAACAGGATGGACAGTCTTTATTCTCGGATGCGGACTCGGCCCTCGGATCTGCAAGTAACTCGATCATCGACTCTACCTTCTCCTGGTGATTCTAACGAGCAACCCGCCACAGGACATGTCCCTTTTCTCCTCGACCGCTTCTCTCCGGTCGTCCATCTTGAGAAGCATGGAGGAGAATGGCCGTAAATACCATGGTTACAAGGAGGGGAAATATGTACTCCCCGTCGACGAAGTCAGTCTGAACTAATCCGTCTTCCGGATGCCCCCGTTTATCTGGCCGGCCATACTGACTTTTGAGCAGCGAGAACTTGACAGGCAGAGTATGCAGTCCCTACACTTAAGCTCTTGTGTGTCAATATGGAGCTGACCCAAACGATAGTATTCCAGTACGACCTGTGTCTCTTGACCTTTGACAACCACCTCTCGTTTGCACCTTTCACAAAGCTGAACAGGGTGCTGGATGTTGGATGTGGCGTTGGTGAGTTTGCCCACACGCTACGAATTCATGGTCGGCTCTGAATTGACACCTCTTTCAGGTTACTGGGCTTTGGATTTCGGTAAGGCCCCGGATGCTTTTCAGCAGCCACGCAGCAGCATTTGTGCTAAATAATATTGCTTCTCAAGCTGAAATGCATCCCGAGGCTCAGGTGAATCCCACCTCATCTCGCTAAACCATTCGTGGCGTGCTGATGGTTGGTCTAGGTGATCGGCGTTGACCTATCGCCCGTTCAGCCGACATAGTGAGTTGTATCATACTTCGGGGTCAGTTGGCAATGTTAACACATCAACAGTGTTGTGAGCAAAGAGAGAATTCTCAAAGAGACGGCTTGTGGGATACGGAAATTGACGAGATGAATAGCCCCCGAATGTGCAATTCGAAATCGACGACCTCGAGGAGCCGTGGAACTTCAGCTACCCGTTCGACTACGTCCACGCCATGATGATGACCGGGGCCTTCAGGGACTGGCCAAACTTTTACCAGCAGGCCCATGAGTGAGTCTCGATCCTTCTGATCCCGCCCCTGGCGAGCTGATACTGCTGCTCTGCAAGAGCTGGGCGACTAACTCAAAACCTTCAGAAGCCTTGTCTCGGGTGGCTGGGTCGAGATCCAAGATATCCAGTTCCCTTTGCACTGCGACGACAACACACTGCCGGCAGACGGCGCGCTGCGGAAATGGAGCGATCTGATGGTGGAAGCGGGCGACAGGTCCGGATTCGTGCTCACGACCTGCGAGCGGGCAGGCGACATGATGCACCAGGCAGGCTTTGTCGACATCGTGCGGATACCCTACAAGTGGCCCATCAACGAGTGGCCGCGGGAGGCGAAATGGAAGGAGGTCGGGCGGCGCACGGCCATCAACTTCAGGGACGGCATGGAGGGCATGATGATGGCGCTGTTTACGCGCTTCATGGGTTGGACGAAGGAGCAGGTCGAGGAGTTCTCGCAACAGGTCGACTGCGAGTGGCAGGACACCAGGTTCCATGCCTATTTCAACCTGTGGGTGACGTATGGGAGGAAGGCATAATGATGATCTTTCCCGGCGTCGACGACAATGTTGCGAGAGAGAGGGAAAGGGGGGCCTCGAAACGGTTGTATGATGATGATGACCAAGATACCTATTTGCACTAGTAATGTTGCCGCAATTTTAAGACAGCATCTTTGCCCAGCGCTATACTCAGGCCAAAGAGGCACACTGCTTGGAGCAGGCAGTGAGCGTCATCCTGCGGAGGCCTGGCGCAACATCCCTCTTTGCAGACTATGCCATGACAAGAGGATTCAATAATTACCTACTTATATATGGCCACTATATCTTGTGGCACGCTCACTCGGACAGGTCGTATCCTGGGAACCGAAGACGGCTCCGGGGCTATTACTTCAAGGCGATGGGCATAATACAAAAGAATCGTCAAACTTTGAGGGTCATCTCGAGTTAACGTTGTCAAATTTCATTCATAATTTTTTTCTTTCTTTCTTTCTCTCTCTTTCCATAGAGGTTTTTCTCGGCTCGGTTTCCTTAGGAAACACTTTGTCATCCACCTGACTTTCAAGTATGTTGGCCCCCAAGCTCGGAAACAGAAAAACAAAAACAACCGATCTTATCAGAACGACTTTGCCAAGTGAGCAAACTAAACTTCCAACAGTGTTCCAAGATATCCCTCTTGACTTGCACGTTCCATTAAACGACTCTAGATGATTTTTTCTCTTGATTCCCTTTTTTTCCTTTTTTTTTTCCTTCCTTTTTCCTTTTTTTTTCTTTCTTCGTAAGGCATATCCTGTTTCTTTTCTCAACTTACGCACAAGTCATAACAAGCTTGAAGCCATCCAAAATCTCAAACACGCAGTCATCCTATTACACCCCTCTCCTTTCATCGCCTTCTCACACAAGTGCAGAGAGCACGCGCAACCCCCAAGGAAACCATCCACGGATCATCATCCCCAAGCCCCCACTCCTCCTCCTCCTCCCCCCCCCCCAAAAAAAATATAAACCAGTAGGTGTCTCAAGCTCCATCACTCCGGCGGCTTCTGCCCAAACACGACAGAGTACGGCGCGTGCATGTGAATGTCCCTGTCAAACAGCTGCGCGCGGAACGCCTCGTGCAGTTCGCGGAACTCGTCGACGGGTACGGTGCCCGTGTGCTGGACCATGACCTCGAAGGCGTCGCGAATGCCGAGAAAGGTCTCGCGGATGCAGACGCCGGCGTTGCGGAGGCGGCGCTTGCGGGGCCAGTCTCCGATGGGGACCATGATTACGCGCTCTTGGACGTTGATGAAGCCGGCTTGCTCGCTGTTTGGAGGGGGTTGGGAGGTGGCGTGGGCCCGATGGTTAGCGAGAGGAAGGTCGGTGGGCCTGTTTTATAATTTTTTGGGGGGGGGGGAAAGGGAAGGATGACGGAGGCAAGATGGGAGAATTAAGAGGGAATGGGGGGGGGAGGGGAGACGAGAGGAAAGGAAAGGAGAGGTTATTAAACTCACAGCATAGACTTGAGCTTGCCGGCAAGACGGGGATCGGAGTGTGGACAGACCGTCGCCATGGTCTTCTCAAGGAGGGTCTCCCAGCGGAGGGCGACGTCGGTATACGGCGGGTAGTCTGGGCCGGGATCGACGTACTTGGTGCCGGTGCCCTGCTGAAACTCAATCCAGCCGCCAGGCTTCAAAGTCCTATGCAAAAGGGCGTAGTAGAGTGAGTATCTTGCTGCTTCCGGAGCTGCCGGCATGCTTGGAGCGGGCTGACAGGTAAGAAGAAATTGGGGGTGAAGGGGGGGGGGGAGATGGGAGGAAGCCTACCGCTTGGCGTTTTCTATGACCTTGATGGGGTCTACTATTGCCCAGGCCATCTCGCGAATAAAGACGAGATCGGAGCCTTGTATGGCGGGGTTGTCCCAGGCTGGCTGTGTGGTCCCATCTTCAGATGATGCCTCGATATCTGCTTGGTAGTACCTCAGGTTTTCTGGGACGAACTGGTGTTCCCTTGGCGTCATGTCGATGCCGCTAACTTCGGCCTCGGGGTGGCGCTGGGCGACTGTGGTCCTAGGTGTCAGAAGAAGGAGTCTCGGGCTGACAGAGGGGAGAAGAGAGGGGATAGAGTGAAAGAGGGGGGGGGGGGAGGAAGAAGAAGAAGAAGAACGGAAAAAAAGACAAGAACACGCACACTCTTCGGCAAAATAACCAAAGCCACACCCAATGTCCTGTGGTCCAGCGCAGAGAGGGTCAGCGTGGTTCCCGTTCCCCCAGGACGGCCCGCAAGCAGCTCGCCGCCAGGGAAAGATGCAGCGCCGGGAAGAGATCATCACCCACTGTTATCCTCTTGGGGTCTTTCATGGGCGCGAGGTAAAGCTGGTCCTCTAGGAATTCCTTAAAGGCCAGGTGGAGGAAGTATTCCCTCTGCGCCTCCTTATCGTCGATAGGCATCGTGCTAGGCAAAAGACGCGTGAGCACAACTCAAACTCAACTCGTCCCGATTCCCCTCCCCCCCCCCTTCTCTTCTACCGCTTCGCTTCAGGACATGAGCCTGCACATACTAGCTGTTCTTAAAAGTCTGAAAACGTCTTGAGGCCCCGCAAAGAGGTGTCAATATCCAGGTGGCACCATGTGAATATGGGGTTGTGTTGTGGGTTTTCCCCGTACCTGCCGATCATGTACTTAACGGGGAACTGCTCGCCGTCGGCTGTCATGTACGAGGGCGCCCCTCCGTCGAACAGCGACGCACTCGACGCATTGCTGTCGACTGTCTGAACCGCCTCGGTCGCCATGATGGTCGAGGTCACGTTGAGAAGAGTGGTGAGGAGGAGGAGCCACCTCGATCTCAACAGGGAAGGACGCTGTGTCCTCTGTGAGAGGCCAGGCCAAAGAAAGGGGGGGGGGGGGACAAAAAATAAGAGTAAAAATGAAAAGGAAAAATAGGCGTGCGCCCCGAGAATCCTATCAGTGTGAGATGGCGCGCCCAGAGACACACAAGAGGGAAACCAAGAAAGAAATGGCCGACTTATGTATGCGACCTATGATCTTTTTTTTCCCCACCCTTCTGGTGATGCGAGGAGGCTTCCTCTTTTCTTCTTCTTCTTCTTCTTCTTCTTCTTCTTCTTCTTCTTCTTCTTCTTCTTCTTCTTCTTTCCTGCCTTTTGCTCTTTTTTTCTTATTCTTCCTTCTCTCTCTCTCTTGCTCTTCGTATGGGCAGCTGGCCTATAGCACGCGAGAAGATGGTGGCTGGGCCTGCGTTCTTTTTGTCCCGAGGGAATGGGTCGGGTCCCAAGCCACTTCACGAGATCGGTGATGCCTTGTCTTCCAGGGCGGGCCGGACCCAGATTCCCGGTACTCCGTATGCTGCGTTGCGCTGCAGCATTAGAGTGTGAGAGTAAGAGAGAGGGAAAAACAGAGAGAAACCCCACTGGGGTCGCTTCGAAAGGGGGGGGGGACCAGAAGGAGGGAGGGGAAGGGTATTAGTGAAGGGGCCCCGCCGGGAATAAGAGCCTAGACTCAGATCATCACCTGTAGGTGAGGGGCAGCCTGCCCGGAAGAGGTTAAAGCTGCAATCGCAAAGGCAGGTGAATATCTGCCCATCTCCTTACCTCTCTCTTTCTCTCCAGCTACGAACTATAGAGAGAATTGTCTCCCGGTATCTACGTGTTCTTGACTTAGTCAGCGTGGCCCAATATAATCACGAAGTATAATATGTGCGATCTTGCTCTGTCTCTTTTCTCTCTCTCTCTCTCTCTCTTCCTCTTTGAGCAGGTTGGCATTTCGCCATCTTAGAGGGGAGGCGGAAAGCTCTGCAGATTGCAATCTGACGCTGCGTAACGAGTGGCAGACCCGGTATAGCGGTATTGGCTAGGTCTCGGTTCCGAAGAATGGGAAAAGGAGGGGGGAGGGGGGCGCAAAGGAGTGATAACACATGTACAGCAGCAGCACTGCTATAGCAGGGAGGGACACAACCTGTGCCGTGATGTATCTTGGGGAATACAGAACTGACGCGATGCGTACGCCTCTGAGTAACACGACCATACTGTACCACTAAATTAATTCTATTCCCAACTTGAACTGTTGAGGACATTTCGCAATCATGGCAGTGGACGCAAACTTTTAGTCGTTCCCTAGGATGTCTGTACTTGGTGTAGGCCAGGTACAATAATTTCTTGATACTTCATATCGTAGAAAGGTCTGGGGTATTCTGTTGAGCTGGGCAGTTCTTGTCTGTGCTGCTCAAAAACGGACGTGTTGAAGCTCTTCTACAGAAAGAATTACATGACTCCATACCCATTGAGGTCTTCTTCTCTTCCCTTCTTGTAAACTTGAGCTCCCTATGACATTACATCGATGTTCCCACCAGTTAAAGGGAGACCGCTGATGAGAAGAATGGCTGGTTGGCTGCGAGAGAAATTACACCAGGACAGAGCCCTTCTTTTTTAAATTTTAAAAAGGAATAGCGAGCTCAAAAGGAATAATTCCGACCTCTCGTGTTGGGGTTTAAGCTACACTGGCACTGTTGCAAGCTGGCTAGGCTTCAGAGGGGCGGGCCCAGTGATTTGAGTACTGTACATTGTGGACCTTTAGCGCTGAGTGTGTGTGTGTGTGTACCAATCCCTCTACTGCTACAGAGGCGGCCGCTGTGACGTCTGTGGGCCGTCCCCCTCCCCAAAACCTTTTGCAGGGTGGCACTAACAATTGGCACCCGCAGCGCGTCTTGCAGGACTGTAGACCGCGTCTTGATCCCGCGTAGTAAACAGCCTCCTCCTCCTGCTCTTCCTCCCCTACGCCACCAGAAACTCCTCCTCTCCTGTCATGGCCATAGTCCTACCTCTGCTCTGCCTGCACGCCATCAACAGTCGAATGTCATAGTTCCTGCGGCCTGCCTTTTCAAGCGCATCATTTCGAGCATTCTACCGCCGCATTTGGATCCTACCAAAGTCGCGTCGCGTCAACCCCACACACACTGCATACATAAATCAGCATTGTCCGTCCAGCGTCTCCGACTTTCACGCTCGCGTTCACCATAAGATTGTGCACTGCAGATAGACGGACTCTAGATCCCCACGGCTCACTGATCCCTCCTCTACCACCGTTTCAGTCTACCCTCAGAGGTCCTATGCATCGGCAATGCAAACCAGCAGACGCGTCCAGCCACGATAATTAGCCATGTATCTGCCGCGTGCCCTCCTCTCCAAGCTCTACTTGCACCTCACAAGTACTCGCCACCCCCTCTCGCCGCCCGTCCTCATCCTCGTCGCCCTCGAGCCCGACGCTCTCTGCGCCTGCAGGATCCTCACCCGCCTCCTCAAGAACGACTACATCCCCCACAAGATCCAGCCCGTCGCCGGCTATGGAGACCTCGAGCGCGTCGGCAGGGAGCTGGTCAGCCCCATGATGGAGCAGAACGGCGGCGCAGGTGGTGTCGTTGCCTGTCTGGGCGTAGGAGGCATGGTCGACCTGGGCACCGTGCTCGGCCTGGAGCTCGAGGGCGAGGACACAACCTTTGGAGGCGTCGAGGTCTGGCTCATCGACTCGCGCCGACCGTGGAACCTAGCCAACGTGTTCGGAGGCTTCCCCCTCGAGCCCGAGACAGAGTTCGCGTCTAGCTACCAGGCTCGCACGCCTGCTGGTGTGACGGGTGGCCGGATCGACCGTGCGTACAAGCCGGGAAAAGGTGGAATTGTGGTCTTCGACGATGGTGACATCGAAGACGAGCTTGCACCGCAGAACGAGGCGTATATGGCTCTCATGGAGATGCCTGATCTCGAGGACAATGGCGAGGATCTTGGTGAAAGTGACTCCGAGAGTGAGGAAGAAGACGGGGACGACCCTTCCGAGGCTGCACCCCACGCGGGCCAGAAGCGGAAGTCCTGGTCTGACTCGGACGAAGAGGATGAGAGCGATGACGACGACAGGCCGCGACAAAGGAGGAGGAGCAATTCTTCCAGCTCCATACCCGAAACACCGGAGCGTCCAAAACAACGTGGACTGATCTCGGTCCGCGAGCAGGCGCTGATGTCCTCCGACGCGCACGATGAAGACCCACCGACTGCTGCCCAGCCTCCCAAAGGGCCTTCGGCGCGGACCCTGAGGAGACGCCTTCTTCGGCTGCGACGGCAGAACGAGGCCGTCCTGCGTGAATACTACCGCAATGGCACGCAATACTCCGAACCAATCTCGTCGATTGTATATTCCCTGGCTTCAGAACTCGGCCGGGAGGACAATGACATCCTCTGGCTGGCCATCGTCGGCGTTACGTCAATGGAGCTCTACGGCCGGTCGTCAGCAGGGGTGGCCGTGCCGGTGAGGAGCTCCGAAAACAAGAACACATCCGGCTGGCTGGGCATGCGCGGTGCCCGCATACGACAGCTTCTACGCGACGAAGTGCGCCGCCTAAACCCACCAGAGCTCAACAACAGCAACAACGGAAGGCTTTTGCCCGAGGCAGCTGGCGTTATTCCAACAACAGCAAGAAGCCCGGAGGACCACAGCATCCGGCTGTCGCCCGAACCACGACTCTTGATGGTCAGGCATTGGAGTCTCTACGATGCTCTGTTGCACTCGCCTTACATTTTCTCCCGCCTCAAGACATATGGCGAGCCGGGACTCAAGCGCCTTCACAAGTTTCTCGCGAAGATCGGCATCAGTCTTGTTCAGTGCAAGCAGAACTACGCACATATGGATATTGGGCTCAAGCGGGAACTCCGTTCGAAACTTTTAAAACAGGGTCCCCTATATAAGCTGGACGACCTGGTCCCGGCTGTCGAGACGGATGGCAAAGATCGAGGTGGTGCAAAGGACGGCTGGGGCTTTGTGAGGAGCTGGGGCTGGCGGGCGACGTTAAGTGCGCAGGATGTCGGCGTGGTCATCGGAGCTCTTCTCGAAGTTGGAAAGCATGCCACTCTGGCCAGCCCTGCGGCACAGGACAGCTCATCTCAGATCATTGATGGTGTCGGTGATGCTCTTATTGAGCAGGGCGAAGAGTGGGTTCCTAGGTTCTGGGATGCGTTTGATGCATTGGAAAAGTAAGTTTTTTTTTTTCGTCCTTCTTTCCCCCTGTCAGAGTCAGTTGCGTATTTGCGAAAGCCAACACAGACATTTCCCAGTATCGAGGCGCTCAAACAGGGCCTTCCGACCGCACAATTGCTTCACAAGGCAATCTTCAACACCGGCACTGCTCTCTTGAGGAAGAAGCAGATCAAACATCTCATGTCGTTCCGCATGTGTGTTGTCAAGGACAGCGCCGAGGCTGCAATCTTCAACCACCCCGGGGCACTGATGAAGCTTGCACTATGGATCGGCGAAGCTCTGGCCGAACAGGAGAAGGAAGCTACCGGCCGGCTTGCACAAGGCGGCCGTGGTACACCCCTTGTCGTGGCCAGCCTGAACGAGAAGCGCAGCGTGTACACCATTGTCGGCACAGGTGGCGGAGGCGGCCCAGACATTGCCTTCCTCGACAAGGAGGCCCAGAAGAAGAAGGAGCAAGCAAGGCAGGAGAAGGCGAAGGCCAAAGAGGAGAGCAGGCGCAACAAGCAGAAGATCCGCGAGGAGAAGAGAGCTGCCCGACGAGCCAACAGAGGAGATGACGACGACGAAGATGATCTCGAGGACGAGACCGAGTCGGAAGGTTCTGATGCATCAGACTCGGACTCCGATGAAGACGATGACGATCCCCGCGGTAAGGGCTTCGGCTTGAACAGATTCGGCACGGCCTTTCAGGATGTCATTGCCGAGACGAGTGCCCGCGTGCGCATCGACAGCTTCGAGCACTGCGTGGTCGAAGTGCGCAAGGAGGACCTCTCTGGCTTCCTGGAGAGCCTGTCTTCCAAGGTTGTCGTCGGCTGATCGATGTTGGCTTGGCCGGCCGGCTTTTGCTTTTTTGGTTTCTTTCTTTCTCTCTCTCGCTCATCAGAACTCGGAGCGGCAACGGTATTTGACAATTGGGATAGCTGGGAGTTGAGGCCTTTTTCTTTGCCCTTATAAAATCTCCCCTAGGTCTTCGACGTCAAGCAGCAGAAATCATCGATGGATGGAAGGGCGTAGGTTAAAACAAGAAGCATTGGCGCAATCGGTAACGAGCTGTCCCTGGACGAGGAAGAGAGCGTAGAGCCTGTGATCTGGGGGGGGGGGGTGGGAAAGGGGTTATTCCTATTTCTTCTACTTGCTAATGAGACATATTATATGCCATGGAAAGGAGGCTCGAGACTTGATTGTATTGTATGTTGTCGGTTTTATTTTTCCCTTCGTCTTTTTTTTTTGCCGATTCGCCCCTCCACGCCAGTGCAGCATGCCTGCACATCCATTTCTTCAGAGCACACGCACAATTCCTAATGTCTGCCGTCTACGGCTTTGGAGGGAATCTAGCCAATGTCCTTCTAGCAGGCTGCGTGTACGGATGGCCGCAGCTGGAGCACTGGCCCGCAGCCAGTCCTGCGAGTGGTTGGTTACACGGCATCATGCATGCAGCCAGCCACATTGGGGCTGTCCTTCTTACACTTCCAAAGGCACACCTCTGCCTTCTCGCGTGCTCCCTCTCTCACCCTGTCTCTCACGTTCTCTCAAACCACATCCCATCGTAACCACCGAGTCTCCATCGCTGCACCTTCTGGCATCCGCCATTTTCTGGCCTCAGTCACAACTCGATCCGCAGTCATGGCCGAACTCCTCGGAACTATCGCCAGCGGCATTGCCGTCGCTGAAGTGGGAATGAAGGTCGGTGGCACGGTCTTGAAACTCCGCAATCTTTGGAAGGAAGTCCAGGAAGTGCCCGACGACATCCGAGTTCTCATGCAACAGATCGATGTTCTAGCACCTCTCCTATCTTCTATCGAGGATAACTTCGACACCGGCACGACCGTTGTTCTTGACAACGGGGCTCTAGAGGGCCTGAAGACAACAACACATGGGAAAATGGTTTCCGCATTGTGCCGAAGTGCCATGTGCGACTTGGAAAAGCTGGTCGAGGAACTGAATGCTGAGATTTCCTCAACCAAGAGAAGGACGCGCGCGTAGGGTCGGCAAGGTCAAGGTCCTCCTCAAAAAGGACGATCTGAAGAGGTTCCAAAGCAGGCTGGAAACGGCCGTCACGCTCTTGAATACTGCCCAGATGAGCCATGTTACGTGAGGGATATAAGTGGCTGATTGTCATGGGCCACAGCTAATTTCGCCTCCAGAGAACTGGTGAGGTCACTACCTCAAACCATCACCCAGCAAATCGCCACCATCACTCAGCAATCCGTCACCATCAGTACGACGAGGACCCTCCTGGGCCCTGCAACATCTTGCGAGCCTGAAAACGATGACGATGTACAAGACCAGAAGCTCACGAAGAGGAGCAATCGTTGGCAACGACGAGACCACCACCAGCACCGCCTCCCCAAGACCACGTCCACCTACTTTGGCAGAATTATGATGAGGACGCTCGAGACGGACTCGTCATTACCACCTAGTGAGTATCTAGGAACCGCATTATCTTGTCTTCTCCGCTCTGTGGCAGGAAGCCAGGGTTTAGAGTTGTTTGAAGATATCCACAACCTCCAGCTACTTTTGTACAAGCAGCAGCAGTTGTGTGCTACTTGTTTCCCGCCTTCTTTTCTGAAGAGGGCCACCCATAAGAAAAAAACCGACCTGATACACACATGCTTCCTGTCACACCTTCAGACCGTATGTCGCTGATAATAAGCAGCCTGGATGGCACGCTTCCAGGCCCCGACTTGGCTCTCTCGGCGAGTCTGGGAGATCCAAGCCTGCTCAGGCTGGCAGTACAACATCACGACGTTCAACGTCATTCCCCGTGACTCACCTACTTTCCGCCTCATAAAGAAGGGTGACTGGGACGGCCTTTGTGGGTTGTTCGACAAAGGACTGGCTTCTCCTCTGGACTGCGACGAATGGGGATGCACGCTATTTGAGGTATGCGACATGCGACATGTTAGACCAAACGACAAATTCTGATGATTAAATATTAGACAGCTTGCCTTTACTCAAGTCATACCATTGCTCAGGAATTCCTGGGAAGGAATCTGGCTCAGCTCCACTCAATAATATCAGCAGCGTTTTGTTTGTTCGCGTTGTTCGAGAAGCTGGAAAAACAGGAAGTAATTGAAACCTACATACAAGGACTCAAGAGTCGCGGGCTTTTGAAGTTGATCGCCGACGAGACTATCAATTCAGAGCCCGATGATGCGTGTTTTGTTATTAATATGTGCCTGCTGGCTCCTGTGGATTTGTTCGAGATGCAGATGGACCTTTACTTTCCCGGCTGGGATGATCCTCGGCCAAGGAACAAATATGGATTGGTGCTCTATTTTGACGTTGACGGTTTGCCGATGGTCTGCCGAGCAGGGCCCATCCGCCGCCTGGTCCGCAAACACGGGCCTATCCAGGCAGACGACGTGCGAATATGGCGAGAAGATGGGATATCACTCATGCACTGGATGGCAACATTGTTCGGCGCGTCGCTGATTCCATGTCTAGATAACAATCTTACCGAGGAGAGCCAGTGGAAGCAGTTATTCATTGAGACCGTCCAGGCGGCTGCGACTGACTTAAACCTCATGAAGAGTGTTCCTTGGAAGCTGTTTGGCGTGGAGCTTAGTCAAGTCACACCCCTCGTTTGTTTTTTGGGTGCTCCTGACAGCATGTTCTACTCTTGGAGTCAGTGTATGAGAGGGCTGCGTCGACATTTGACGTCCTTCTTGACTATCCTTAAGAGCTGCGGCGTCAACTTGGAGGAGTACGGGCGACGCGAATTCGAACTCTGGAGGGGGAAATATGGCGCCAGGCACGTGGAGGCCATGTGCTATATCAGTTCTATTGGTCGGGTCTTCACACTTGATAGATTCAACTACCCCTATGCTGTCGACACCATACATTACGGCCCGACCCTCGCGGACTGGCGTCTCGAGTTCGACTTGTGTCAGGATTTCCCTGCGACGTTCTGGGATCTGGTCGAGAACCCTCCTCGAGACGAGGTCATGCCCGGCACATGGCTGGAGGACGAGTGAAATCTTCTCGATGATATGGGCAAGGCAGAAAGATGCCATGCACACATCGCTAGAGGAACGAAAGCAAACGATTCTGGGAGATGGAAAAGAGTAAGAGGCAGTAATATATATGTGTATATATATATCCTACAAGCATTGAGTGTTTTTGCCAGGTCGTTAATATGACGGATTTCAGTTTGGCTCACTGCTCACATGCATAAGACGTTACAACTATGCCAACACTAAAAGAATGGCTATCCCCAGTGCAAGCTGGAAATAATGTGGTTTATACAGCTGCGTAACGGTCAGACTCGCACAACAACTCTTTCCACCTCTGCCGCTGCTCCGGTATCCTGATATCATCAACGTTGTACTTGGTTCTCCTCCTCCTTGATGAATACTTCTTGTCTTAGAAGTCACAGTGTTTATTACCACTTTCGCGCTCGTTCAAGCTTTGAAATTCTCTCAACTGGCTTGGTTGATAACATTAAAACCCCTAAGACAGACTATACAAGATTCCCCATTCTTACATTAATTAACCCCAACAATGGTTGATGTTGTGGTATCATATGAATAAAGCATCACTGACACAAAGTGAAGCGTGACTACTTGCATCGAGCACTATTGATTTCTGGTAAGTCGAGGATGTAAGCCAGTTGAGAGGAGTGAGGCTCTGTTGGCTGATCCTCAAGTATTCAGGGTTCTTCTCCCCGATGTTTGAATTGTCAAAGTTATAGAGCGCCCTTATATAAAGGAAATACGAGGTCGGCTTCAACATTGAAAGTACCTTGTTGAAGCGGAATACTTCTAAGGTGATACCACGTAATTAGTCAATCTTCAAACAAACCCGTCTACAATGGACATGACACACCTCGCGGCCATCAAGACGGCCCGCCATGGAAGTTCTGTCACGCGAGCGGCACCTCCAGATCCTGTGAGGGATGTGTGTGACGCCCGAGGACGGGGCAACGGGGTGATGTATGCATTCTGGTCAGGCTGTAGCCCTCCGCAGTAGAGGCAGGACTTTCTGATGGCGTTGGAAGCGGGGGCGATGGAATGAGGGAGTGAAAAGGGCGGCGGAGCTCCTTCGGGCGGTGGAGGGAGTATGTGACTCTGGGGTAACCAGCCTAAGAGACGACGTGGGGTCGAAGAGCAAGACTGCCCAGTGCATGCTAAGTATATGATATCAACATCTGGTAATTATGTGGACTTTTTCCCTCTGGAGAAGGTCTTAGCCCCAAAGAGAAATCATTAAAAACGTCTGAGTCTGCAACCACTAGAAAGTTCACTCCCCCTTGATAGATTTGGATCTGCACACTATTTCTTCCTTTTCCTGCGGCCAGTCCGCGCAGCCCTCCATGCTTGTAAGGCTGTCAGCCCCACGCCAGAGGTCAGAAAGCCCATCCCATGCCACCGGGGCCGAAAATCTGACGGCATGCATAGCTGAATCTTCCTGCTCAATAATTACTACCAGAGGGCGAAGGAGTCTGCGACATGATCCCCAGAATGTCATTTTAGAGACGGTAGTGCCCAGGCTGACATGCCTTGCGCTGGGGGCCGTCTCGCAAAAAAGATTACCACGTTAGCTGTTTTGGTATGCAACCCAGACTCGAAAATCTTTGCTCGATCGTATCAACAGACTCGATGCATGAGGAGGCATCGACGACCAAAATGCCATGTCTTGGACTAGATTGACAACCTGGAAATCATACCCAAGGGCTGGATCTCAAAAATAGTTCTCGTGCCGTGCAGCTCCAGCTCGAAAGCGCTGACCGAGTTATGATTAGACGCCCAATAAGGCCTCGAGGCTTCTTCAGCGATATTCATCCTCTCGTCGGGATGAGAGCCCATCTCCTGCGCCGGTGGGAGCTCGCCCCCACGTCAGTTAGGGCTGTTGAGAGCCCATGGGGAAGTCATTGAGAGACGGAATGTATATAAAACATGTTCGTGGTGCCTTGATATGCCATCAGCTTGTAGAGCCGTATCCTCGAAACCCCAGACGCCAACACTCGTTGACCCTTACCGAAAAACACCGAACGCCTCTGCCGTGATTCCAGAACAATGGCCCCTAACCAGAAGCAATGGGCAGACGGCCCCTTTGAGCTGATACCAGCGTCCACCACAGGAACCAAGGCAAGCACCCGGGTTCCAGTATCGTAGTCTTGTCACAAGGCTGCATCCACTGCCAGAGAGCTAACATGTAGCCGTGTAGCCTGGCCAGAGGGTCAAAGACAGCCAACAGCTCGCAGAGGAGATGATCATCCTTCACAACATCATCATCCGAGGGATCAACAGCATCTACCTCCAGTGCGTCAACGTGGAGGGCAGGTCCCCAGAGTCTGTCCCGGATTTCCTCGAGTACACCCGGATGTGGGTGATTCTTGGTAAGTACTTTCGATCCCCAAGTCACCTTGGTATCCTTTGAAAAGGGAGGAAGGGGGGGTGGGGGTTGGCGTGCAACTAACAGTCGTACTCAGTCCACGAGCACCATGACAACGAAGAGACGATGGTGTTCCCCCAGATCGAGGACATGATCGGGGTGCCCGGGCTGATGACGCCCAACGTCGAGCAGCACGCGGCCTTCCACGGCGGACTCGATGCGCTCAGCACGTACATCGAGTCGGTCAAGAGCGGCAGCGCCAAGTACGACGGCGGCAGGATCCGGCAGATCATCGACTCGTTCATGCCGGTGCTGAGGGAGCACCTCTACGACGAGATCCAGACGCTGCTGGCGCTGGACAAGTTCGAGGACCAGTGCGACTGGGCTGCGTGGCTCAGACAGGCACACGCCGAGATCGTGGCCAAGATGCAGGCTGATCCGAACACCAAGGTAAGTCCTGCGGCCACAAGGTATAACAGCAACCTTTGGTCCTCATCTGACCCGACATTGGGGATTCCTGGAGGAGTTGTGACGATAACTCATCTCCCGTCTGCCTGGCGCTGATCGCTGATATGAGACCATGGCAGCATACCTCGATGCCCATGTTCATGCATCTCCACGATGGCACATTCGATAACGACTCGCTTCCTGCGTGGCCTGTGTTGCCGTGGATCGCCAGGGTGGTGATCTCGTGGATATATGACCGCAAGCACAAGAGCTGGTGGCGCTTTGCGCCCTGCGATATTAGCAGCAGACCTCAGGTGCTTCCATTTGTGGATTGATTTGTTTTCTGTTTTCTTTTTTTGTGATGAGACGAAACAACAGGAAAGAAGAAGAAAAAGTCTCTCATATTTCCTCGTCTATTTTGGTGCGGGCGACCATAACAAGTCCATTCAATCGTGTTTTTTCTTCTCTTTTCTTGCTTGTTTGGAAGAAGAGTCTGCGAGGATGAAGGATGGCGAACACGATTTTTCCACTCCCCCTCTCTCAGAAAAATCAAATCGAATGGATTGTATGCAATCAACCAATGCTTACTCGCTTATCTCATCCACGTGGAAGAGTGTCTGTCCGTAAAGGCGAAATCGCGAGGCGGAAAAGTGTAGGGCTGTGTAGAGTACGGCACCACTTCTTTAAGTGTGTGTGTGTGACGAGGAGGACGGTGGGTGAACTTCTCAGAACGGGGAGAGGGAGAGGGAGAGAGAGAGAGAGAAAGAGAGAGAGAGGGGTAATACTACCCACTGCTCACTACCCCTGTGATAAGCTGGTGTGTGGGAAACTACAGTAGGTATTACCTTGGTACACTTGTGCACACCTGCCCTGTCGGCTGTGCCCAGGCACTATGGTGTACAGTAAGTTGACGGATGGATGGTACTGTACCATTCGGTTAGGAGGTGTAAGTGCTAGTTACTTACTTAATCAGCAGAAAACACCATAACAAGGTCAACAGAGCCGAAGCCACCTGGAAAAGAATGGGGTGAAAAAAGAAGAAAAAAGGAAGAAGAAAGAGGAGGGGGAAAAGGAAGAGGGAAAAAAGCCAGACATAAATTATTGCGACAGATGCTGTCACATATTTTGTTACAGTACAGGAGGCTATCGGGTTCCAAAGAAGAGCCCGTGGGGGTTTTGTGTTTGATCAGCCAGAGTTATTACGCCAAAAGCTCTTGATAAGCCCAACATGTCAGGGTCCTCCCGATAGACGTGGCCTTGACATTATCTTGATTCTAGGTGACTAGTTACAAAGTGCTTGTTGGGGGGGGGGGGGCACGCACTTCAAACAATGCACTGCACACTGCATGCTGTACATAGTATTGAGGAGGGGGGAGAGAGAGAGAGAGAGAGAGAGAGAGAGAGAGAGAGAGAGAGAGGAGAGAGAGAGAGGGAGTTGTATGGGATGCATCGCCTTCAGAGAGGCTGTGTGAGGCCTGATATTCTTGCGTGGTTGAGGGCAAAGGTGTAAATTAATTGGAATTGGGATTGAAATATAGTATTAGTCAGTGGTGGGAGGCCTGTTCTCACAGGGCTGCGCACTTCAGGGATATGATATGGTGGCGATGCTAATAGCACGTAAGTGCTACGTATGGTTACGTTCCAGGCCTGCCTAGGTACCCACTAGCTGCCATAGTCCAGGAGTAGCTACCCCTAGCGCGCTAGGCAAGTGACGTACACACGTGGTACCGCCGTCGAGTGAGTGCAGGCTCGAATTGCCCTGAAATCTCACGCTTGGAGCTGCGCAACCTGCTGCTGCCCGCAGCCCCGGGAGGAAGGAAGGGGGGGGGGGGGAAGGTTAGCCCCTCTTCTTCTTAGAGGGACCCCCCGTCCCGCCCACCCGTCACAGAGTCGGCTGGTCCCTTCAGTTCCCTAACCTTCTGGTGAGTGAACATTTGAACCTCAATCTTGCAGATTTCCATCCGTCCAACACCTCACGCGAGAACTGCTTATTCCCACTCCACACTTTTAAATCGCAGCAGGCAAACACCTCCCTGCCCCCCACCATCGATCGCCCTCTAAACTACTTTGCTCCGGCAATCGAGCTCAAACTTTTCCACGCGCGACCTTCGTATACGCAAAAAACCAGCGCCCCGCCACTGTTCGAGCACGATACACGCGAGGTTTATCAGCCGCCTGAGTACTTAAGCGACCACGTCCCAAGCAGGCGGTACGACGCTGCTGCCGGCCTGTAAATCCCCCCCTTCCCCCCCCCCAAAAGCCGACCTGACATTGACAGCCAGCCTTGTCGTGAAATAGCCACCCATACACATCGACACACCCCTTCCTCCCCCCTTCTCCAACGCAGCGAGTCAAACGCCGCCCCACGACAATCACCCGCCGGCGCTTAGCCAAGTCCTCTCCCCAGAGAGGAAAAGGAACGAGGCTGACGACGTCGACGACGACGACGACGACGACGACAAAGACAGGACGACATGGGAAAATCGTGAGTCTCGGCATCCTCCGTTCTTCTACAGTACCACCTGCCGCGCGCGCCGAGACGGGCGATCAGAGACAATTGCCCTATCAAAGAGCATGGATCACAGCGCGGAGAGGGGTCGGGGGCAGACCATGAGGGTTGTCATATCGCGAACATGGATCGTCCGCTCGAGCCCCTCCACCTACTTGCCCCCTCCACACTCTCTCCGGCCGTCCGATCGCAATTCTCTCTATTCGTCCTCATCCGGCGCGCAGACAGGAGAAGCAATCTGAAGAAGAAGAAAAAAATCACAAAATAAACAATGTCTTCTTCTTCTTGGAAAGGATATCTGGGGCTGACGAATGACGCGCACGATTACAGGCAGTCTAAGCTCTCGCAAGAGCAGCTGGTCGAACTGCAGAAGTCGACACACTTCGACAAGAAGGAGCTGCAACAATGGTACAAGGGTGAGCCGATCCCCCTCCCGACTCCTACAATCCAATATCTATACATCTCACCACTTCCCCCCCCCCCCCCCCCCAAAACGAACCACCACCTCTCCTCTATGTCGTGTGTGTTGCCGCGCCAGCCCCATATGAAGTACAGGAGGGGATAGAGAGAGCAACGGTTCTCGGGTCCAAATAATTCAGAATCATATGCGCGTGGCGCTCGAATCAATGCACCACATCATGGCTAACCCGCTCTGCGCCTGCGCCCGGCCCCCCTCGGGGTCCATGCGCCCGGCGCGACGCGCGACCGACAGGCTTCCTCAAGGATTGTCCCTCGGGCATGCTTACCAAGGATGAGTTCCAGAAGATCTATCGGCAGTTTTTCCCATTCGGCGACCCGTCGAGCTTCGCCGACTACGTCTTTAATGTCTTCGACAGCGACAAGTCCGGCACCATCGACTTCAAGGAGTTCATCTGCGCCCTGAGCGTGACCTCGCGCGGCAAGATGGAGGACAAGCTAGACTGGGCCTTCCAGCTCTATGACATTGACGGCGACGGTAAGATCAGCTACGATGAGATGCTTAAGATCGTGGAGGCAATTTACAAGATGGTATGGTCTTTCCTGAATTTTCCCCCTTCTTCCTCCCCTTCCCTCCCTTACGCATGGCATGTCTCTGCGCGATTAAATTTTTTTTTATGCCACTGTTTTCCCCCTCCGAAAAAAACACAGCAAAAAAAAAAAACCCCCCCCATGAGAGCGATATCAACAGAAACGGCGTTGGAGCTGACATCTAGCGTGTTTGTGATCTGTACAGGTCGGTTCTATGGTGAAGTTGCCTGAGGATGAGGATACCCCTGAGAAGCGCGTCAAGAAAATCTTCCGCATGATGGACAAGGACGAGAACGGCTGCCTCGACATGGAGGAGTTTAAGGAGGGTAGCAAACGCGACGAGACCATCGTGTCCGCTCTATCTCTGTACGACGGCCTGGTCTAGTCTTTTCGAGGCCCAGCGCAGCCACAAAGGCAAGAGAGAGAGAGAGGGAGAGTTGTGTGAGACACACAAACGCACACACACCGGCATGCGCTGTGTGGGCGAAAGACCAAGAGAGAAATAGGAAAAGGGCAGGGACAGAAAGGAAGGAGGGGTGGGTGGCGGGGGAGTCTGCGGATCAGGCGGGCACGACGGCGTTGCGCGTTTCTTCTTTTTCATTACCTGCGAGACTGGACCGTGCTTGGGAGACCGACACGACACGTGGGGGTCCCTCTCCCAAGGGCGGTGTCCTATTTTTTCTTCTTCTCAATGTTTCAAGCCATCTTCACGGCCTGAGCATCTTTTCTCGCTAGTAAATACATGACGTTTTGATGAATATGTGACTTTTGAGTGAGAAGTAAAGTGAGTGAGTGAGTTGTAACGTGTTATGAGCATTCTAGTACAGACAAATGAATGCTTGCTTGTACGTACAAGGTGGTCAGTCTGTTGATATACAGGGCAACCAACCTAGATGTATTTTCGGAGAAACGCAAGAACACTAGTTACTACGCAAGGCACCAACCAGTCAGGCAGTCCGGTCTCGACATATTCAAGCAATGCCTCTTTAAATCTCAACCTATCCTACGGGTCATAATAGGAAGTAATTACATGTAGAAAAAAAAAAAGGAAATCAAAAGGGTGAGGCAATGATTCGCGTTTAAAAGACATAGTCCTCGGACTAGATCGTGGATGTCTCCTGCTTTCCCAAATGTCCATACAAGAGAGCCGTAGACCAAATCAAGACCGCTGAACTCATTAAACATATACTATAAACAATGGGATGAACGCGGTTTAAAAAAAAAAAAAAAGGAGACAGAGAGGGGAGGAAATGGGGGGGGGGGGGGCTTTTTGGTTTTTTAATGCCGCCCCGCCCGGTTCCCCCCTCCCCTCCCCTGCCGGGAGCCCACGTTCCGCTTTAT
>JACWRQ010000332.1:0-45447 GCA_014849955.1 Cryphonectria carpinicola | reverse complement strand
ATCTAATAATATATTATATTATTTTCTATTAATCTCTGCTTTAAATATTATATATGCTATATTAGCTTCCAGAGTTATATAAAGAGATTATATCTCTAGTTCTAATTATCTATTATCCTTTATAAGCAATTCTATTCTTTTACAATATTCTTTGCTGCTTATTAAGCTAGTTTTTTAGCTTCTCTCTAAGCATTCTTATATTATATTTCCTAAAGATATTATTAATCTTCCCTTTTAAGCTTTTCGATAATAGCTTATTACTATTGCTAGCTCTAATATTAATCTTTAATCTTCCTTAGGCTATAGATATTATAGTTTTTATATAAGTAATTCTGCTAATTATTCTTATTAATAATATATTCTGCAGAGAATTATTCTAATAATCTAATAATTATATAGCTTAATTACTAATTAATTTTAACTTTGAATCTAAGATCTCCTTTAATATAAAGGATTATAAGCCTATTTTCTTTTAATCTGATTAAAAATTAATTATTGCTGATTTTATTAAGCAGATAAGCTATATAATTATAGAAGATATATAAAATCTATCCTATATTATAATAGTGGAAATATCTAAGGGAGATCCTGAGATTTTCTCTATTCTTAATTAACTAATTGCAATACTAAATTTTAATAATTGCCTATCTAAGGGAAATTTCTGAGATCTAATATTTAATATTAAATTATATAGCCTGAGATTATTATTTCTCTTTATCTATTAGATCAAAGATTTGCTATAATCTTTATTCTAATTCTATTATAATATAGTTATAATTGAGAATTTCTAATAATTCTATTTTCTAACTGCTAATTAATTATTTAGCTAGTTGCTATTTCTATAAATATTCTTTAAATATTTATTCTATAATATCTAAGATATCTATATTATTATTGCTAAATGCTTATTTATAATATAATCCTATTTTCCTATATTGCTTAAGAAATTATTCTAATGCTTTTTTCTTATTAAGATATAATATATATTAATTATTATAGCAAGCTATCTAGGATAATTAGTAGTAATTAAAATTTATTATTTGCTCTGAGTTTTGATTAGGGTTAGAATAGTTTATTAAATGCTATAGATAATCAGCATAATATTTGCAGATTATTTCAAATATATAGTAGATTTAGCACTTGATATCTATATAAATGCATTAATCTATATATTATATAAAAATATTGATTTATTATTCTATTATATTTATCTATTATTCTTCTAGAATAAATTGCTATTATAGCTTTCTAAGATATTAGTATTCTTATATAAAATAGCTATGCTTTCTATAATTGAAATATTTAATATTGCTATTTATTTATTATTATTTATATTAATAAATTATATTAATTTCTATTAATTCTGCATATATTATTTTATTATAAGCTATATTTAAGCATCTCTAATTACTAGATCCTTTATTATATTAGTATTTTTTTCCTATATTAGCTTAGATATATATAATTTAGAAAATATAAGCTTTTCTTTATTTCTCTAATCTTTATTTATATTATCTATTATTAATTTTTATAGCAAATATAATAAAATCTATTAGCTTTATAGATTATTCTATATATATAAGATTATCTTTGATCTTATCTTTGAGCTTATTATAATATTAGATAATAAAAGCTATATTATTCTATTATAAATATAAGAAAATCTTCTAGAACTCTATAATATATTTAGCTATAGATTTAGTTTGCTTAAGCTTAAAAAGCTCTTATTTAGCTTTGCATTATTTATCTATATTACTAAAGATATCCTTAAATATTTATTTGAGATTATTGAAATTATAGAAGATATATTTAGTATTCTTATCTTATTTAGGCTTATTATATTCAAAGTAGTTTCTAAGGGTAAGCTTAAACTAAGTAAATATATTTTCTTTGAGTTTAATTCTAGCAAAGATAATCTTATCAGCCTTTTTCAGAAACTTCTTTTCTTTATAATAGAAATAAGCTTTATATTAAATCAAAAAAGCTTAGAGAATATAATATTTTCCATTATAGAGTATAGAAACTTCCATCTTATAGTAGAACTCTTTGCTATTTGATTTCTATTTCTCGAGTTTCTTAATATGCTTTATAAATACTTCAATTTAATTAATAAGATTAATAATACTACTACTAATAAATCCAGTTAAGATTTAGAGAGCTATTACATTTCTATATTATTTAAAGGATATATACTGAACTATTTCTAAATAAAAATTATTAAAATGTAATAAGCATTGCAATAATCCTAAGATTTCTAAATACTAATTAGATTTATACTAATAAGAGCAATATCAAAGTATAAATCCTTGAATATAGAAATATATAAATCCTAATAAGAGTGCAAATATTCACTGCCTTTAGAGCTATTCAAATATATAATAAATGGATACTTAGATTGATAATTAAAGAGCTATATATAATAATTTATCTAATAGTAATAAATATATTCTTATATATCTAGCTTTTCAATATATAATTCCTGAATTAATAGAATCAATATTAATTCTATCTATCTTCTCTATCGATAGGATTAATATCGATTTTATCTATCCGCTAGTAACCCTAACCCTTGCTTATGTAATCCTTGCTGGTTATCCTGATGTTGAGTTATGACACCTGGTCCCTGTCTGCCTGTGATCTTTCTGTAACCTGCATATTGGATGGGTTATAACAGTGAGATATCAACGTGCACAACGAGGCCACAGAACGCGATCTGGCATGGCTCAATGCAGAGGTCGCTAAGCTGGAGAGAGAGCCAGAGGAGATGATAATCTTCTCGCATCGGAGTCCTTCTAGAGATTCTCGGGCTGTCGAGCCGCGATATTCAGGAGACAAGATCCAGGCAGTGTTCTCCAACCAACTTGTTTGGTGCGCAGTGCTTTGCGAATGCAAGGTCAATATTTGGGCGTTTGGATACGTGCATTTCAATTACGAATTCATGGTTGAACGGCACGGAAGCCCCCTGAGGCTACTCTGCCAATCAGCATTATTACTACCTCGCTCAGGCAAAGGAATTCGATAGAGGTAGGACGATTGAGGTATAAGTGACGAGATTCAGAGTTCTGAGAGCTTAGACGGGATTATGGACGATGAAGTTGGGCCGGCTGTTGAGCTTCCAATATTGCACCGAGCTGACTGGCATGTGCCCACCGTTGCAAAGTGGAAGTTCTGTCAACGTTCTTATCATCAAAAACCATTCGAGATTCAGAATAAACAGAAGACATTAAGAGAGACGTCGTTATTATAGAATCGTACTTGGAAGAAGGGGGAAAGGAAGAAGAAAAAAGAAAAAAGGAGAGAGGTGGAGGCTTGCACCAAGAAGAAGAAAATAGGCAGTCGTAAACCGCTAGCAATATCAAATCAAGTACGATACCTCATCAGGTAATATAACGTATCAAGGCTATTGCTTCAGAGAGATGAGGTTCTGAAGGAGAACATTTGTCGCAAAAGCGATGGCCAGTGCGTTTGACACTGGCTATACCTTACATCTCTCCACAGCATCAAAGCTCTAACCTCCTGCTCCTCACAATTCACGGGACATGGGAGTGAACTTGAGAACGGAATTGGTCGTGACACTTGTTGTTAAACTGGCAAACTTCAATCGTCACTAGTCATTGTGGACATTGTCGCCCTTCTAGGCGAACAGCATTTGAATATGCACCGTGGCTTGTAAAGGCGATGTTTAAAGATGATTAAATTACGGCCCGATTTCAATCCGTCCTGCGAGACCTTGCATGTGCAAAGCTAAGCGCCCCCCCTCCCCGGATTTTGAAATCCGATACAGGCCTCCGTCTCTGGGAATATCATATGACAACGTCGGAAGGTGATTCAATGGATCCCAATTCCTTGTCTCCATATAAATTTATGATGTTGATAAATATCCGATGGAGGAGCCCGATTCGCCCGAAGTCCTGTTGGATTTGTTTCAAATGAGGATAGATGATGTGTCAGCCAGAGAGTAAACATTCACTTCATCCGATAAATCCTTCGAACCTAAGTCGATGTGACTTCATAACAGCAGGCATACATACCACCACCAAGTCTCCTTTCTCTCTCTCTCTCTCTCTCTGTCTCAAATCTTATCATTGACTCCATCTCAAAAGCTAGGGATATTGTTCACACCAACCTTGAAGGGCAACTTTTTCGAGACGCACTCACAGCAAAGGCTTCACCGCATGCAATGGGTGCCTCCTTGAGCTTTCTACGCCGCAACCAGCTCCTAGTGAGCCCGCCCGTGGTCGCGAAGAATGATGGGGCTTTAAGATTCGGCATCTTGGGCGCGGCAAACATTGCGTGAGTAAGACCCTTGAGAATCCTTTCTCAGGACGACATGTATTATATATATATCTATATCTGCCAGGCAGAGGCTGACATGACCTTCTTCCGCCGTCGCACGCGCAGACCTATCGCGCTCATCAATCCGGCCAAGAGCAACCCAGATATCATCGTGACCGCCGTCGCAGCGCGTAACAAGGACAAGGCCACCGCGTTTGCCAAGAAGTACGGCATCGAGAACGTCAAGGACAGCTATGACGGTAACTACGCCCTCTCATTCACCAGCCACCCATCACTATCCACCGGCACTCAAGACAGGCAGCACGGCAGCTGACCACAATGAGTGAAACGCACCCATTCCCCAGCCCTCTTGGACGACCCCTCTATCGACGCAGTCTACATCCCCCTCCCAAACGGCCTCCACTACGAATGGACACACAAGGCCCTCGCCAAGGGAAAACACGTTCTCCTCGAGAAACCCTCCACCTCCAACGCCAAAGAGGCCGAGGCTCTCTTCCACGCCCCGGTGCTCTCCCAGCCCGGCGCCCCTGTCCTCCTCGAGGCCTTCCACAGCCGCTTCACCCCGGCCTTTGCCCTGTTCAGGTCCGTGCTCGACCAGCCCAACATCGAACACGCCGTCTCCCGCGCCATCATCCCCTCGTTCTTGTTCAGGCAGGACGACATCCGCTTCCAGTACGACCTGGCGGGCGGCGCGCTCATGGACGTCGGCACTTACAACGTCGCGTCTCTCCGCGAGGCGTTCGGGGCCGAGCCCACCGAGTGCCTGGATGTGAATCTGCAGCGCATGCAGGCGCCGCGCGAGAGGTGTGACGGCATGTTCCAGGCCAAGCTGCGCTTCCCGAACGGCGGCACGGGGGAGGTCGATGGGGGCCTGCAGGGCTCGAATGTGTTTCTCAAGGGCTGGCCGACGATTACGGTCACGCACAGGCCGGTGGTGGTCACCGACCACGGCGAACAGGTCGGGGAGGGCTGCGAGGTGAAGAAGACCCGCACTGTGAATTTTGTAAACTTCATGGTCTCCCCCCACTACCACCGCGTGGACATAGTGGACGAGTTTGTGGTGGTCAAAGGCGGCTCGCAGGTGGTCAAGAAGTTCACCAAGAAGGAGACCAAGAAGGCCTACACGTGGAAGGAGATGGGCCGCGATCTGCCGGGTGATCCGTGGTGTTCGACCTATGGGTACATGCTGGAGCAGTTTGTCAACAAGGTCAGGGGCCAGGAGGGCACTGGGGTCCTCATTTCCTACGAGGACAGCATTGCCCAGATGAAGGCCATCGATATGATCTATGAAAAGTCTGGACTCGGCGTGAGACCTTTCAGCAAATATTACCACGCGGAGACGGCTTGAAGGTGGGAAGGCAGCTGGCCTTCTTTCCCACTCTCATATATGAGTGAATAAGTATTTATATACACTATTAATTCATATTACGTTTGGTTGCTTTAATGTTTGATGTAGTACATCAGTCCTCTGTCTCTCACACACAGCTATAAGCTTTTCATGCCCGCCGCTATTCGGCACTTCACACTCTCAGGAAGCGACGAGATCGTGTCGTAGATGCACGCCAGCCAGCCTGGCAGCCTGGCAGCCTCCTCTATCTCGGCCCGCGTTTTCGTGCTTTCTCAGATAGATCTCGAGCCCACCGAGGTTTCAACAAGCAGTCCTGCCCTCGCAGAGTAACTTCAACCAGCCCGGAGGTCAGCATATCTTATCCCTTGACATTGTCTCATATCCGCGACCACCATAGGATCATCGTGCAAGCGTAATGACACGAAGCTCAGCGTCGTCGACATTAATATCCAAAGGGTCGCCGTCGGCGGGACCTGTGAGCTGACCCGCACCGCAGCCAACCAAGCAGATGGAGGCTACGAAACAGCTCAACATTGATCTGTCGATCCGTTTCCTCCAAGTATACAAAGGGCAGATCGTTGTCAGACCTGTACCTTTCTCGGAGTTTACTCAATAATATGTTGTTAATGGTTAGCTGTTCGCACCTTAGATCCATCTGCCTTCCCAGGCAGCTGATGCTGGTCTGCACCATCGTGACTCGACCTGAGTCCGAGGAGTTTCACCACGCCTCCAAAGCGTTCTTCCTCGCCTAGGTTGTTCTGTCGGAGTCTCGAAAACAACGCTTTCTGCCCTTGGGGTAGACTGTCGTCTCTGTACAGAGGCAAGAAGCTCACTAGGCAGCATCACCCCGTCAATCTCTCGAGGCGGATACCGCTCGTCGCCAGTGACTTCGTACCCATGACTGCCGACTGCTTCATATGTCTGCCCCGGTTGGGGGCCGAGGAATTCAATCTTCTGAATCCTGGCCCGGTCATTCAAGGTTTCAATGGGCGGGCCCCAGTATCCCCCTGGTTGTGCTGGTAGGGGGCTGAGCACTGGCTTTGGCACGAACAAATTGAAGACACCACCAGCCTTGCCCTTGTGGACAGCAAGATGTCTAATGTAGACCAGCGAAGATATGATCATGACTAAGACCACAAAGGCGACACAGGCAACAGCCACGCCGATCTTGGTACCAAGCGACATGTGGGCTGATGAAGAGCTGGACTTGCCAGAAGAAAGCTCGGACAATGGAGTTGGGGTAACGGCTAACAACGAGGGCGGTCAGCAGCAGCAAGGTAAGACGGGGAGGTCAGCTTCGTCATCGCGACGTGTAAAAGGGTGTGATGGGATGCTGAGCAGGTGAGCATTGGGGATGAGAAGTGGCAAGCGAGATCGAGCTTCGATCTGTAGGCTGAGACCACAGTCACTCGATGTGATGGGCAACGTCGAGACACAATAAACTGAGATGGGCCAGAAGGCACAGGAGAGTTAACTCACTTGGGGTAGGCTCATGATCACAATCATATATTCCGGAGCAGGTTGTGCCCTGGTCGGTATTCTGATAGAGATCATTCATGGTGGTCTCCCAGCACACAAAGGTTCCATAGCCGTTTTCTCCGGTACCCGCCCAGTCGCCTTGCGCAACCTCCGGTCTGAGCACGGCGGTGAAAGTGACGCCCGTGTCCGGGAACCGTGTGGTTGTTGATGCATTCGCCCACTGACGTGTAGTGTTATAGGGCGTATCGACGACGACAGTGTCGTTAGGTGAGCTGTCCGGCGACCCTGGGAAGTAGGCCATCTCCGAGGAAAGGAAGCCATCTGTTGTGACACAATTGGCGAGGACGACATGCTCGGCGTCGCCCCGAGGTGAGATGTGATTTATCGTTGACAGGGGAGCGCGAGCGCCTCTTTGGGATCCTTTCCAGTCCTGCACTTCAGATAAACTTTCCGACGTTTTGGTAGCCTGAGGTGAGTCGGCAGGAGGAACGAGAGCATTCGTAGCGAGCAGAAAGGGCGAGGCCAGAAATACGAAAGTGAGCCAGGTCTTCATGGCTACTATCGGCAGAGTTCGTGGAGGATATGATTAGAACAAGAAAAATTGTTTCATCCATTCCACTAGGCATGAAGAGGAAGGGGAAAAGAAAACTTTGAATAGAATAAATACCAGCTCACAAGCACTGCTAAGTATGTGATTCGCCGAGGGAAGCCTGCACAGGTATAATAAAGATCATGGGCCGGGTGATCTCGAGGAAATCCTCAGGAGCAGTCTACCTGTATCTTGAGAGCCATTCCGAGGCAGCAATTGATCTATATGCCAGAAAAGCGAGGGTCCACCCAAATGGCAACTTCGACGTGTGGTGGCGCGTCACAGATCGTCTGGATCCAACGGAGAGGATAACCGATTCGCATTACCGAGAACAGCTGAAAGGGTGACTTGTACAAGATTATTGGCCTTGGACCGAATTTTTCATGTGTCGTACCTGGAGCTGAGTGGTAAGCGAGGGGCCATTGGGGGCTGTGGTGTGGGCCATGGTGGCCTAACCAGTCGCCTCTTGCTGGGAACCCCGACAGCCCCAATGTCAGCGGCATGTCAAAGTATTGTACATATAGACATCTTAAGCCTTGGGAGGGAGAGATAGAGACAACTGACGCAGTCATTATCTTGTTCTCGCCTGTCGGTGTCATGAAGATGACTGGTCATGTTTGCAGCCTGACGAAGCTGTGTCATCCTTCAGCCAGGGGGATCTCATACTCCCTCTTTCCCTCCGTGCAGAACAGCACGACGACGGAACTTGGGCTGAGGTTGAGCTCGGCTCTCGCATCTTGACAAGTAGTCCTCAGCGCGGCCAGCGTGGCAGCACCACACGGACCCGGCTGCAGGCCCAGGCTCTCGAGCTCGCAGACGGCCGTGTGAGCCTGGTTGTCGGTGACGGTGACGTCGGCATCTACTGCGGACTGAAGCACTGGCCAGGCGGTAGATGATACCGTACCACAATTCATACCGCACATGATAGAGTCAGCAGTGTGCACAGGAGTGATCCGGCCAGCCTCGAGTGATGCCCTGAGACATGCAGCCGTGGTAGGCTCGACGGTGATGACCGAAGCCCCAGAGCCCTGGTCTCGCTCTGTGCTCTTGTAATGGTGGGTGACGGCGTGGGCGATAGACCCTACCCCAACAGGAATGAAGGCGTGCGTCGCTGTGTTGCCGTGTGTCATGGCTAGAACCTGAGCGTCGGCTTCACGCAGCATGGTGCTGTAGCCCTCAACCACCCACTGCTTGGGACTTAGTATTATGCCCAACCCAGTGATAGACAGAAGAAAGAAAGAAAGAAAGAAAGAAAGAAATAGAGATACAGCGGCACAACGCACCTCGGGGATCTGCTCGTAGCCATCCCAGCCCATATCCATGACGAGTATGACCTTGTCGTCCACGTCTGCTTCCCTTCTAGCAGCAGCGACGCTGTCGTCGTAGTTACCATCTACCACGATGATCTCAACGCCCTCGGATCGTATCCGGGCCCTCGTGGTTTCGGGCATGAAAGCTGGGACGAGGATCCTGGCAGGCAGGCCAAGATACCGGGCCATGCGGGCCACAGCGCGGCCCCAGTTCCCTTCTGAACACGTGATGAGGCTGAACCCGTGGGAGTTTGCCTTGGCCCCCAGGTTCTGCCACAGCTGCGACGGCTCTCGGGTGTCGTCCTCCACAAGGCTCGCGGGGTCCAGGCCCAGCTTCTCGGCGAGAGCCCTAAAGACAGCCCAAGAGGCACCTAGAATCTTGAAGGATGGTAGACCAAAGCGACCTGATTCGTCCTTGACAAAGACGTGCCCGAGTTGAAGCTCCTTGGCCAATCCTGGCAGCGGATGAAGCGGCGTCTCGTCGTAATGTGGCAGCTTCTGGTGCAAGGCCAAGACCTGAGATGCCGTCGTGGTACTCGAACCCGTGGCGCTGGTGCTCGGCGAGTTGATGTAAACGGCTGGGTTCATTGTCTCGACGCCTCTGTGGGAGACAAATAAGAGGGAGGAGGGAGGTCTGTGAGGTGCCAACGCGGACGGTGGCAGTGGGGGAGTGAGGGATTGGACGGCGCATGCGATGGACCAAAACCTGAAAACCAGGACGAGTGGTCGAACAAGATGGCTCAGTGATCAAGACTGCAGAGCTGGAATTCTGGAAAGGCGGCACGATTAGACTGACGAGAGCTTGCAGTGAGTTGGAGTCGCGACTTGACAAGCACGAGCATCGATAAACACTGGCCCCGTTCCTGCCCACAAGTCTCCAGTATCCTTGTAACTAAGTCTAGGTACCCAAGTACTTGAGTACTTAGGCACGTAGGAACAAAACTGCGTCTGTACACGCCAAGATTATAATATACCATCCAGCTCCGATTCTCGATGGACTGTTATGATGTGAAGAAGCATGACAATAAACTGTATTTCATGATTATGCAGTTCAATCAGGTCACTCATAGCTACGTCTTCGGGTCGTCGCGCCAGAACCTGACATAGGCAATGGATGGTCCTTAGCACCCCACAATTCCCCATCCCAATATCAAAAAGAAAAAAATAAAAAAGGGAGGAGAAACGGAACCTTGGGTATGAATCCTTTCGATAAGAAAAGGACAATGAAAGGGCAAAAGACCCTAACCCTGGATTATGTCATCTTGGTTTGGCAGTCAAGTATTGAATTTCCTGCGCTGTGGGATCCGCTTTGGGTGTCTTCTGTGCTGTGCTGCTTTTCCCTGTCATGACCTGCATGTTGGATGGGTTATAACACTGAAACAGTTTCAATATAATAAATTGCTTCTTCTTAGTAATGCTTTATTAACAGATAATAATAGCTCACATTTTCAAAATGCACAAAAGTGCTTATTCTGACTTTATCAGTATTGGGAACTGAGGCTTATCAGGCCCATCCATCCTTTCAATCAGCTCTGCTACAGCAGAGTGCAGCCCCTGTGCTTTTGCTCTAGCTGTCCATTCAGCCATGGGCAACACCTCACAGCTTGTCCTAGAATTGTTGTTGTTATCCATCCTGTCTTTGCCACAGGCTGCATCCAAATCCAACTCGAGTATCTCATGCATTCTGTTCAATGGAATCACAATGTCACCCACATGGTGTACATA
This sequence comes from Cryphonectria carpinicola, assembly GCA_014849955.1. Lineage (NCBI taxonomy): Eukaryota > Fungi > Ascomycota > Sordariomycetes > Diaporthales > Cryphonectriaceae > Cryphonectria > Cryphonectria carpinicola. The sequence goes on along the minus strand of JACWRQ010000332.1, from coordinate 34,700 downwards.
GGAGACACCTTTGGGCCCTGCGTTTTGCAAACTATAATCAAGCAAGCATTGCAAGATCCTCCTGCAGACAGTCTCTGGATACACCATATCCAAGACGCCCTTGTTATACTTGATGTCCGGCACAGCCCCAAGCCTCTTGCTATACCGCAACAGACCATTCAGCCAGTCCATGCTGGCCCGCTCACCGTCGTTATCCACGCCCAAGCGCAAGATAGCACTTGGCCTGTGAATCCACACAGGCAAACCCGCGCTGGCGCTTATACGCTCGAGTAACCGCTCGCACACCCACTTGCTCGTTGTGTACCCCTCGCTAGCAGATTGGGGCGGATCACCGTCCACCCTTTCTGGCCGCAGCTCCGCCTCCCTGGAAAAGAAAGCCACGCCGACAGTGGACACGTAGTGCAGCGGGATTCTTCGCGGGACACACAGGCGCACGAGTTCGGCAGTAGAGCCGACATTGGCCTTGCGCAGTACCGCGTACGGCTTTAGATGTGAGGTGTCAGCGCCAACGTGGATGACGGCGTCGGCCGCGGCGAACATGGACATGCAGGCGGAGAGCGCGAGGCCGAGGTGCGGGAGGGTCAGGTCGCCGTCGTAGAAGACGCAGCGTGGATCCGGGTTTATAGCGGGAGCAGTGGTCAAGCGTCGCCGTCGTCGTCGACCGATACAGATGACCTTGCCGTTCGCCGGAAGGATCTGGAGGATATGGTTGAGAAGATGAGAGCCGAGGAGACCGGTGGCCCCGGTGAGGACGATGGTGTGTGGCGGGGATAATGGTGGCGTAGGGCTGGACTCGAGTTGCTTGTCGTACAGGGCGGAAAAATCATCGTCGTCGAGACTTGAGGGTCGTGTCTCTGCTTCCCAGTCCATTGCCTCAGCGGCGAGGTGCATGTCTGGTGGGCTCTGCGGACGAGACAGGCTGCTGGTTGGAGGCATCGTCGTCCCCGTAACGTTTGATCCACCACTGCTTCGCCCCGGTGTGTTTTCTGACGCCGTCTGCGACCACAAAATGGTTATTTCTGCCGGCAGACTTTCCACCGCTAGACGCACCAGGCTTGCCATGGTACTGTTGTTGCTCATGATGCGCAGCACAGGTATGCTAGCCCCGGCTGCCTTCAGAAACCAGGTTCGGATGTCGACCGACACAAGCGAGTCGAGCCCGATCTCGTGACCTCGCAATTCCATGAGCGCGGAGTCGTCGTCTCCGCCAGTGATCTGCAGCTCCTGGCGCAGCTGGGCTGCAAACGCCTCCGTCATTACCTCCTCGGCGTCTGCAGCACTTCGACATGTTTTAAGCCGCTCGTGCACTGCAGCTGGGTTGTTGTTGATGTTCGCACGATCTGCACCAGCAGCAGCGACAGCAGCCAAGTCATGCCCGTCCCTGCTCCGCCGCTGCACAACTAGGTGGGCGAACTTGGGATCCGTGAACCACAGCGGCGGCGAGGTCGTATCATGTGCTACGTCCAACAGGCCCGTGGTGAGCTCAGCAAGCCCATTCCCTCCACCAACCCCGGGGCGTCCCGCCTCTATAGCCTCGGCAATGAGCTGGTGAAAGTCCTCTTCGGACAATCGCATCATGTTCCCACGCGTGATGGTCAGATCCAGCACGCGCTTGTAATGGGTCGAGCGCTGAATATAGCCGGCGCCGATGATGGCGCCGATGTTGACCGCGATACCCGCGAGCCCACGCTTCCTTCGAGACGCGGCCAGCGCGCACTGGAATGCGTTGGCGGCTGCATAGTTTGCCTGGCCTTGGTTGCCGATAATGAAGTTGGTGGAGGAGAAGAGCACGAAAAAGTCGAGTGGTGGTTCGTCTGAGGAAGAGAAGATGCGGTCCAGGTTGAGGCTACCTATTACTTTAGGGCGTACGACGTCGTCGAGCTGCGAAAAAGTCATGTTGCGAATCGATGTGTCGCGCAGCACCATGGCCCCGTTGAAGACGCCTGCAATCGTCGGATGCATCCTACTGATGCTGGCGTGGGCGGCGACGAGGCCTCGGTAGTCGGTTATGTCGCTAGAGGGGAAGGAATGATAATTATCAGATCGATGCTTATTTTCTTGTCTCTGGATGAAGAAGAAGGGCTATGGATAAATGACGGGGGATATCGTTTCTTACCATGGAAGAATAGTGATCACCACTCCATCTTGACGATGCAAGTCTATCCAAGCCTGCTCGATATTAGGGTTTCGGCTGGTGAGCACAAGATGTCTTGCTCCTGTGCCAATCATCCAGTCACACAGCGAGATACCCAGGTCGCCGGAGAGACCGACCACCCAGTAGGTCCTGTCTGCCCTGAACATTCGACCGCCTGCATCCAATCTTCTGATGACAGCTGGGAGGACTCGGGTGCTGGTCGCCAGATTCACAATAGTGAATAGATCGCCCGTGCCCTCATTCCCATCGATGGCATCGTCGCCCTTGAGGACGAGCTGGTCAAGGTCGATAACTCGAGGCAAAGTACCTTGAGCATCATCGGGCCTATAGCAACGTATATGCTGGAATGCTCTCTGGAGAAGCTGCCCCAACAGCACGGGGTCTGCAGTAGTAAAGCGACCTCCAGAGCCAAGCCGAGAGAAGAGAACATCGGCTGTCTCAAACCGACACCACGCTGGAAGGCCAGCCCGAATCCCATCAAGGCTTGCAGAATCAGAGTCGCCCCCTGGCGCCAGGCTCACAAGACACGAGATGTTGTCTCTGGTGGGCAGAAGCTTCCACAGATCAGCCTGGCTCATGTACTGTGACAAAGAAATAATCTTTCTCTTGAGCGGCGCCGGAAATACGCCCTTGTCTGTGACGAATACTGCTTCAGCAGCTTTGGCAGTGGCCTGGTCGTGAATCGCCTCCACAAGACTGCCTGTAGCATTGTGTACAGCCACAGTCTGTCCCGGAAGAACCGGGTCAACAATGGAAAAGGCTACTAGATGAGTAGCCATGGATGATAGTGTTGCTACTATGGACTTCGTGCTGGGATCTGGTGCGGTAAATTCAAGGGTGCTTGTAGCCGGGATCGTCACCACAGACGCCAGAGATGATAACAGGGCCAGGCGCACCACGCCTGTACTCGTTTCAGTGCCCAGGGCAAGGAATTTATGGCCGAGGAGTGTCCTGATTGCTGGAATGACAGCGTGGGTGATGCGCAGGTTGAGAAGAGAGCCACTATTCCTCGGACTACAAGTCGCTTCCCCGCTGGGCTCAAGGCCGTCGGCACTCCTTAGTCTTTCCAGTTCAATGCCGCGGGACTTGCGTCGTGGACGTAAAAGCACGGGTATATGGCTAATATTCACGTCTTCCATCACCGGCCGGCGTCCGGAATTATACCTGTCGTTGAAAGCACGAAGAGGGAGTAGACGTGCAACCTGATGGCGTCCGTTCGAGCCCACGACGATCTCAGGCTCGATAGTCCACAGAAGACGCGTATCCTCCTCCTCCTCCTCCTCCTCCTTCTCCTCCTCGACTTCGACGGCCGTATTTGCAGCGAAGCGGAGGAAGTTTTCGGCAATTGTATAGGCTGCGCCCTCCATCTGGGGATCTGCTAGGTCCAGGTGCTGCAGATACAAGCCTGGGGTCTCATGTACAGCCGTCCGACCAAAGCCAACAATCATATTGCTGAATGGGTCCTCGGACTGGCGGCCTGTCGTAACCCAGAGTAGGGTCTTCCCCTCCCGGAACATGCGCTGAAAAGCCACAAAGTCGTACTCAGTCATGTCCTTGAAGACAGGCTTGTCAAGGTCGACCAAGCTGAGGACGGCGGTACTATGCAAGGCGTCGTTTGTCATGACTCCGCCATAGCCGACGTCAGCAAGCGATACGAAGACGTGAGTCTCCTCAGCATATGGCTTGAGCATTGCGCTGGTTTCGGCGACGAGCTGGGCGGCTCGTGTGGTCTTGCCGCCCACAATCACCAGGCTTTTCATCTTCGGCCAGGGCTGCGGAGGCTTCGGAGCCGACAGGGGCGAGCGGAGGAAACGAACTTGGTCATTGACAGCCTGTGAAGAGAAGAGACAGACGCCTAGGACCTCTTCCCACTCGTCCGGGGCCTTGGTGTCGATTCCCGAGAAGCCATTCTCGCGCAGCAGCTGGTCCCACCGCGCGGCCGACACGTGAGGCGACAGGAGGCGGCCGTCGTCGCGACCAAGCCACCATCCGGGGAGCGGCCCAAAGATGAAACTCGATATAGAGGTGGCTTGGAGGCTGCCCTCGCCGACGACCAGGTAGCCGCCAGGCCGGAGGAGCCTGCGTGCGTTGGCCAAGGTGCGCGACAACGATGCTGTGGCGTGCAGGACAAAGGATGCGACGAGAAGATCGTACCCGCCCTCCTGAAACCCTTGCGTACAAGGATCGCTCTCTATATCGAGTGTTTTGAAGGTGAGGCGGTCCCGGAACGGAGAGAGCGCGGTGGCGGCAGCGCTGAAGAAGCCGGCTGATATGTCGGTGAAGGTATAATTTTGAAAGCGGTAGCCCAAAGCGTTGAGGATAGGCTTTGTTGTACCACCGGTGCCAGCTCCTAGTTGAACACAACGTGAATTAGCATAGAAATAAACATAATCGAGAGAGAGAATATTTCCAGAGCCCAGACTCTCTCCATCGTATTCTGTGTAATACAAGGTCTGCGATACGGAACATGAACTGACCTATCTCGAGCATATTCAAATGTGGATGGCGAGTTGCAATCTGCTCCACCAGCCTTGTCTGCCACTGTCCCGAGGGTGCAGATGCGAAGCTGTGCACATAGTAATCCTCTAGCACTCCCGTTTCTCGAAAAGCCTTCAGCATTGTGGTCTCGCCACGGAAGACACGGGGCATCGTCTGCCCCACAAGGTGCATGACACCCACGTCAGGAAGACCCCCGCATACCTCGGTAGCCTTGTGAATATCATCGAGGCCGTCATCTAACCAGTCGTCTGGAAGCGATGACAGCACATGTTGTGCATAATGCAGGAAATGTGCCGTGGCACCACTCTCCGAGGCCGACCGGAGACGAGAGTCCTTGGGCACCTGGGCGTCGAACTTCTGGTAGTAAAAGATGGCGAGGCGCCGGAGGGCAGCAAGCTGGTCTCTCTTCTTCTGAGACACCACAGCCGATCCGTCGGTGAGTGCAGCGGCGGCCAGGCCGTCAGGCGCCATGTTCACCCACTGCATCTCAGAAAATAAATTGCGGTCTTCCTCCTCAGCCGGAGGGCCTCCGAGGGGCACTAGCTGTACGTTGTGTACCTGAACAGCTGCGTGAGGCGAGGCGCTGGTGAAGATGCTGATATCTCCTCGATAACCACCTTCTAAGGATGACAATGACGGCAATGTCTGGCCATTCTCCCTAGGGAGAATTACAGTAGCGTCCACAGCAGCCATGCTCTGTTCTCGCTGCAGATCTCCATCCTCCTCGCCCTCGAGGGCTCTTGGCCTCTGGACAAAACTGCCGCACAGCGCTGGATTGACTCGAACACACTCGATTCCGAGAGGCAAGTGCAGGGTGCGCATCTGGTGGTCTCCTGGGTAGCTATAGGCCAACAAGAGGGACTGGAATGCAGAGTCCAGGTCTGCGGGATGCACTAGCATGGAAGCTTGCGTGCTGTCAAGACCATCTTGTGATGAGTGCGCATCACTACTCGACCTGTTGCTGCCTTGCACCTTAACCATACAGGAAGCCTTGCCGTGGCTCCGCTTCAGCGCAGACAGCGACCGAAAGGCACCCTCATACTCGTATCCCAAGGCGGCTAGTGATGTATAGAAGCGGTCTTTCTCGACAGGAACGAGGTGCGGCGTCTGAGGTTGACGAGGCGGTAGAAGTTGATGATCCAAGCTACTACTCTCTCCCCAACCAACGAGAACCTCAATATCGGCGCTGGCGGCCAACGTCAGCTCGTCATTGTGTCCAAGATCGGCCGAGTATGAGAAGCGTGCCCTGACGCGGTTGCTTTTGGGGACTTCCACAATGTCAGCCAGCTCAACGAGAACCTCAACGCCGTCGCGCCCGTCCGAAGAAGACAGAACGATGGCCTGGTGAATCATCATATTGTGGATCTCGACAAGGCGGACCACCTTGTTTGCCTCCTGGGTAGTAGTAGGATCCTCGACGTCGTCAGGACCTAGCAGTAGTGCTCTGGCGGCCTCCACAGCGGTTGCTACGTACCCTGCGGCCGGAAAGACGATCTGACCTTGGACACGGTGACCATCCAGCTGTAGTGTATCTTCGTGCTCCTCAGATGATCCTGTTCGCAGGAGATTGCGCCACCTCAAATGGTGTTTGCTGCTGTCAGGGGTGGTATGGCCGAGGAGTGGGTGGTAGATGTCGCCGCGGAGGCGCATCTTCCGCGAGGCTCGCGATTCAGCCCAGTGCTTAGTCGTGTGATCCCATCGGTAAGTTGGGAGCCCCTTGATGACCTTGAAGCGGCGCTTATCTTGGTGCTGCTGGTCTCTCTGCCCATCGGCAAACATAGCCCGCTCATAACTGGCCAGGTCAGGGACAGCGGCTGCATTGTCGTGATGAAGCTGTTGCCACAGGAAGCCGAGACTGCTGGACAATGCAGTCACTGCATTTTTGCCCCGGACAAGAGTGGGATGGTAAGGCATCCCCCTTCCGAGAGTCTCTTGGATGGTCTGTCCTGCCGGGCCTTGAAGCGCCGGGTGAGGACCAATTTCCAGAGTAACGCTGAGCTCCGTGTCGCCGCCCGTACAAAGGAGAGCTTTCCTGAGGGCTTGTGAAAAAAGAACAGGTCGCGTCATGTTCTCCGCCCAGTACCGGTCATGGAGCCCCAGATCATCATCATCTGCATGCGAGTTCACGGCGCGGTCGTAAACGCTGGAGAACCACTGGCACCGTCGTGAACTCTCCTCTTGCTTCGAAAGCCTCCGCGCTTGCAGTCGGCACCGCCTCAGGGCCTCCACGTAAGGCGTGAAACATGGGTTCATATGCCGTGAATGGTATGCGACGTCGACCCGAAGTCTCCGGTGGAACTTGCTCTCGTCTTCTAGAAGCTCCTGCAACTCCTCGATAGCGTTCTCGTCGCCCGAGATGGTTACGCTTGAGGACGAATTGCAGGCTGCCACAGCTAGGCGCCCTGCGTATACCTCATCACTGCACAGGTCCTCGGCATCCTCCATCGACGTGCCCACTGCCATCATAGCACCATGGATATGTGAGCCATTAGGACTCGCCGACAGACTCATGTATACGCCACGGAAATACGCAACAAGGATGGCATCACGTGCGGATAGAACGCCAGCGGCGTAGGCTGCAGCAATTTCTCCAGAAGAATGGCCGACCACAGCGTCAAAATGAACGCCTGCCAGCGCCAGGAGATCCACAAGCATAATTTGTACTGCGGTGCACAGAGGCTGGGCTATGACCGCCTGCGTGACGCGTGTTGCCGTGCCCGGGGCGAGGAGCTCCGCGAGGAGAGACCACGACGGGCGGTCCTCGGCCGGCAGAGCAGAGAGGTGAGCCTCAAGGGTCAGCATAATTCTTCGGGCAGCGGAAGATTGCTCTATCAGCTCGGCCCCAAATCGTGCAAACTGGGCACCTTGGCCGGTGAAGACGCCGAGAATTCCGTTGGATGGTGCACCGCCGCTCTTCGCACGCACCCCGACGGGGCTATTTTCGTCCTGAAGAGCAATTGAGAGCTGCTCTCGCAGGTCCTCCACCAGCGGAGCGGCAAAATAGGCTCGATGAGGCAGGGTGGATCGCCGCTCGCGTAATGTCCAAGCCAGGTCGTGAGGGTTGAGCAGGGGTCTCTGGTGCAGAACATTGAGGTACTCTTTGAAAACGGCACGCAAGGAATTCTCAGAGTTGGCAGAGAATAAGAAAGGTGTGAACAAAGGCTCTTGGTAGCCAGCCAGCGCATTAACGTTGGCTTCTTGGCTGTAGCTCTCGAGGATAGCATGGGCATTGGTTCCCCCGAAGCCGAAACTGTTCACACTGGCTCGTCTGCTCAGGTCGCTGGAGCTATGCGCTGCTGGCCATGGCCTCGGAGCGCCGTGCACGATCTCGAGGTTCTTGTAGAACGGGGCCACACGTTCGCTGAGGTGGTGGAAATGGAGATTTGGCGGAATGACCCCGTTCTGAAGAGCTAGAGACGCCTTGAGGATGCCCGCCAACCCAGCAGTGCCTTCAGTGTGTCCCAGGACTGTCTTTATGGACCCAATAAAGAGAGGAGATGAGCCGGTTCTTGGTGGTATTAGTGTTTCAGGCTGTTGAGCACACGCACTCCCTTCGTCTCGGAAGAAGGCATGGTGGATTGCCTCGGCCTCGACCGGATCACCTGCAGGAGTACCTGTCCCATGGGCCTCGAAGTACTGTGGGCGGTCTGAGGGCTTTGAGATGTCGAGACCTACTTTCAAATAGGTGTTGCGGATCAATGCTTGCTGGGCTGATGCGCTCGGAATGGTGATACCAGCAGTCCCGCCGTCCTGATTGATTCCAGTCTCTCGGATAATGCACTCGATATCATCACCATCCATCAATGCCGCACTCAGAGTTTTCAAGATGACAGCCGCCACACCATCACCACGCCTGCAAGCGAGTTCAGCTCTAGGTCCTTCTCGAGACGGGGTTGCGGGGTTGGCCAGTCCACGGGCGCTTCGGCACTTACGCGTAACCGTTTGCATGTTGATCCCACATCCTCCCGACTCCATCTGGCGAGAGCATCTTCAGCTTGCTCTCAATTATATAGTTCTCGGGCCCGAGGATCAGGTTTGACCCGCACGCCACAGCTACTCTTGATTCACCTGCCCGGAGAGCCTGCACAGCCATATGCACCGCAACTAGACTAGAAGAGCATGCAGTGTCGATTGTGACCGAGGGTCCGCGCCAGTCGAAGAAATATGATATGCGGTTGGAGAGAATACTTCTTGCTGTGCCAGTCGCGAAATAGGTTGGCGTCGCTTGGAGGTCCCGGAGGAGCATATGTTCGTAGTCGCCGCCCATAACCCCGACGTACACGCCGGTATCACTACCTCTCATCCCCTCCATAGCCAGACCTGCTTGTTCTAATCCCTAGTCCACAGATACGGTCAGCGCGGAGGCGGAGAGAGGAGAAGGAAAGTTTAAAAAATAATAACGGAAAAAGAGGACAGCCCGCGGTCATGAGGGGGATGTCTTCTTGCCTCGTAAACCGTCTCCATCAACCATCTTTGCTGCGGATCAACAGCTTTCGCCTCGACTGGCTTCAGCCCAAAGAAGGTGGCATCAAACACGCTCAAGTCCTCATTCATTAGATATCCTTGTCGAACGTTGGCGTGACCGGGGTGTGTATGACGCTCGTGGTAAAACCCACGTGCGCTGAAGCGGCTGTTGGGGATTTCATGTCGTACATCCTGCGGATTCTGGAGAAGCGCCCACAGCTTTGATGGTGATGAAACACCGCCAGCAAAGTGGCAGGCACTGCCGATGATGGCAATGGGCTCTCCGACTGGTGTTGCCATTGTGATCTTGGGAGGTCCTTCTTTGAAAAAGGTGAAGGTCGCGCAAAGCTCGACGCAAGTACCGAGATGTATCCTAGATATCTATCTAGTCTTGGTTATAGGAGGAAAAATGAGATTCCAAGTCGATCCAGGCATCCAATATGGAGAGTGCTAACAAATTATGTCAATTATTACGTGTGCTTGGTGTTATATGCAGCCAAAAACGTCAACCGCCCCCAATTTCACTCGTGGTCAGCAGAGATCACGATTTTAGGGGCAAGACCTTCCGGTGCCGGTTATCGATGCAGGACCAACAGCACATGGGGGAGTTATTGTGTGCGAGGACCAGTGAGTCAGCCCTGGCTTGTACGTGGCCGCCAGGCACCAGCCCTTTTCTCTAGATAGCTTCAGCTCTCTAGCAGCCTTCCTTTTCTTCCTTGCTTTCGTTCTGTAGCGTCCACTGATTCCAGTCTTCTTTCCAGATATTGTGGTTGAGAGATCTCATGTACGCATGCAATAGTCGAAGGCCTTACTAAAAATTCAAATCCTGGTGAAGCGTCGAGGATTATGCAAAGTACTTAAGTAGCTTTCAAGTTCCGTCCAACCGCTGCAGGATGAGATCATTGAGAACCGCTTTCTGACGGTACCTTTGAGTGCTTAATAGAGTTTAGGCCTATTACAGCACGGAGTAATCTCTCATTTGCGCACTCCCTAGGTGATCAAGTTCTGCAACTCAGGTGTCTGGTAGCTGTATTGATGCTGTGAAACTCATAGTTCTTGCAGCTTTTACGCAGAGAATACCTAAAGGATGTTCCACGGTCTCGGGCAATATCCTACCACCGTATTCTTCGTGTAGCATGCTGGCAAAGACCTTCCGCAATGCGCGGCAGAAAGACTCTGGATGCTCACCGAGCCTTGCCGTCTCCCATCAGAAGCTACTCGCTCACTTGCAGTGGGCTATTCCAGCATGACCATCTTCTCCGGTCATTCTCCCTGCTATCAGACAAATTCGACGTCTTGTCGAGTCTCTACGACTTTCATCGGGTAAGCTGGATCGTTTCCAGTATTCGAGCCCTCTTTCTGGCCCATCTCAGACCCATTGCTATCCGACCGGCGACCGACTCTATAGGTCCCTGTAGGTGCTTCCCCCCAAGCCAGATTCCTTCGACTGCTGCCAATGGGGACCCAAGGTGCATCTCCGCTATTATTACCAGTGCCGGCCGAGGATCTTCCTCGCGAGGAGCGTAGGGATTTCAAGAGGGAGCTCAACGGCTTAGGCAATTCAATGCCGGCGAACAGTGGAGGGAAAGTGGGTGCGCAGCAGCAGATGATACTAGTGGCCATCTGCGTGATGTCCCAAATGGGGTCTAGGATACTTGTGTCTGGAGGAGGCGTGGGTGTTAGCTGTGGTCGACATCATCAGGGGGACTTCTCGATCCTTGAAATGGATGCTATGTATGCCCCGTGTCCTGGGTGTGTACTCACATGCAGCCGTGTATGCCTCGGCAATCTTGATGAAGCCGACAATTCCAGATCTATGAGAAATCAGTGCCTCATCTCTCATCCTAAACGACAAGTGAACATACAAGCTGCCCAATGAAAACACGATACTGAGCCTGATCTTTTCTCCCGTGCTCATTTGAAGAGTAGAGACAATCCGGATGGCAAGAGCAAGCATGACGAAGTCGATGACTGAATTGACAGTCTCACTGGCAGCCAGGAATGCTGAGATGTCGATGCATTTGCTTCCTGGTAATGTCTTGTCCCAGGTGTATGCGATGGGCCAGCATAGCATCCACTTGACGAGATAAGCCGAGATGGTCCAGAGAACCTGGACGACACCAACACCCCACAACCAGCGCGAGAACCCCGCATCCACCCAGAATATGCGGTGATAGAAAAAAAGCAGGCTCAATTTGGCGAACAGCTGGTTCGGGCAGAATTGCGGGGACATAGCCCACCCGATCTGGAGCTTTTGGTGAACATCATGATCTTGCAAGCAGCCCTCGGATGGCAGTATGACGACTCACCTTCAGAATACGGATGATCATGGATGGGGGGCCCATCTCAAGCGCTAGCAGACTTTGGCCGTTCAGTACGGTGAGAACTGCAGTGAACGGCGAGCGTCAGCTTTGCCCAGACTAGAATAAGAAGCAAGCCTTCGGATACTCAAGACAAACAGCCACGACTTACGGTACAAGAACATCAACGTGTAGACCAGGAAGAATACGAGGGCCACAAGAGCAAACCAACTTTCGATACTAATCTTTCCCATGGTTTTCATAGAGGCGACAAACCGCAAGACTGTCGCTAGCGTGCACAGCGGGACCGTCACCACGCATAAGATGAAGGCCCCGAGTTGTTGCGGGTCGTTCCGTACTTGGAGTGTCATTTTTGGGGATCGTGCAGGCTCGCGATCCTCTTTTGCTATGGTTCACATAGAATATAATACGTAGATGAGAAGCATAAAGGCGAGGGGAAGACAAGAGATGGGAAGGTAACAAAAGTGACGTTCAACACTGTAAGGACTCTAGATGAAAAGAATTGCGGGATAAAGAGAAGCCCGAACGTGGCGAAGAAATTATCAAACATTGATTAGCAGGAATCTCCGGGGGGGGTTACATGTCAGAGTCTTAGAATACCATACAAGACACAAGTCTTATATCTGAGGTCAACAATGTTTCGCTTAGGTACTTAGATATTGCATATGGCATATCAAAGCTTACTAACGTTACGAACAGCCTACCAAGAGAACGTATTCTTTCCTGAGGGTTCAGCTTCCCACCAAGATGCATAGCAGACCCCACGCAAGCTCCTTCACTCAGCATAGAATCAAAGAAGGGGGGGGGGGGATGATACAGAGTGCACCATGGGGGCAAAAATCATCATTCACCAGCTATATTCAGCTCTTCTCCGTTTCTCGCAGGATTCTTGTTGTTTCATTGCATAGTCAATGCAACCCTACACTTGGATAAATTGAGGACTGGGTTCATGCAAGGGACTTTCTACATCTAGTCTTGCTGTACATGAACAGGGACAGCAGCGCTCGGACTTGCAGTCGAGATAAATAGTGGGTGGGTGATATCAGGCTGACGAGGTGTGTCATCGACCGACCTACACACTCTAGCCGTCAGCCCTCAATACACCCATGTCCACCCTCTACTAGACTAGTCTGTGTGAGCTAAACACCTGCGGGATCCATTGGTCAGTCGACTGAGAAATTTACCCTGCCTGCACATTTAAGATTTCCCCGGGCCATGTTGAAGCCCCCAGGATGATACGATAGATTGCATTCTAACTAATACATACACATCTGTCAGTACCCATGCAGTACAGTACTGTTGATTCCATCTCTCTGTTCAACGCCTGCACAACCTTCCACTCGCATCCGGATACCAGTAATCACCCCCAATGCCCGTATAAGCATAGAAGAAGTGATCGGGATCATACTTGTCCTTGATCTGCAGAAGTCGATCGTAGTTGACGCCGTAGAACTCCTGTTTCCAGTTACCCTTGTACCACGAATCAACTTCGCTCAAGTAGGATCCAGAACCAGGTGTTGCTGCCTCGTAAGCTGGCACGATCTCGTCCACAAGGTATGCCTTGCGGTCCAGCATATCGGAAAACGGGCCTGTCCAGTTCCAGTAGCCCACCACGGTACAGATGCCCAGTACATCCCGGAACGCTGGCAGCACCGCGTTATCCGGAAATACTGTGCTGCTATTGACGTGTACGCCCATGCATCCAAGCCAGAAGTACCCGTCTTGATATGTCGTCATGTTTCTGATGGTTTCCACGAGCACCGAGTTGGAGGTGGTATTCTCGGAAACCGCGCGTGGGAAGAGACGGTTACTGAAAAGGATGTCGCCCGGCCACGGCCCGTACGGAAGCGGCCCAAGGTCGGCGTTGTAGTGGTCGTAGAAGTTCGGGGAGGTATGTGAGGAGTATGAATAGTCTATACCAAAGCCCTGGAGCTGCTTCAGGTAAGGACCAAGCAGAGTGTCAATGTCTCTCGTGCTTCCACCCGGAATCGTGAAGCTGATGGCGCTGAATGCAGCTGCAGTGATCTCAAACTCCACGGTGTTGCCGCCGTTCAGCCCATCTGTGTATGAAGGCAGGTATGCGTACCAGGCCTCGATGGCGCTCCAGAACACAACCGGGTCCACATTAGAGGCGTTATATGTCAGTGAAGCCCCGCCGACCTCGCCATCAGGGTGAATCCTGCTCGTCATAGAGATAACAACGCCCCAGACGCCGCCTCCGCCGCCGCTCATGGCCCAATACAAATCTGCGTACTGGTTGTTTGGTGTGGCAACAATGACATCTCCTTGGGCTGTTACAACCTCCCACTCGAGCACATTATCGGCAGCCATGCCATAAAGTCCATTGATGATCGAATGGCCGCCCCCAGCCGAATAACCTCCGGCAATGCCAACGCTTGCGCAGGAGCCGCCGACCACGCGGTAGCCTGCATCGGCAACAGTCTTGTATAGGAAACCAGCAACGACTCCTGCCCCTACCTTCACAGCAGGCCCCGTGTAGTAATCACTCGAGTAATTTGCTATGATTTGGGATGTGTTCAGGTAATGAGTCCATAGCGAGAGCGATCCTTTTCCCGTGGATTTTCCCATGAAGCTAGAGGGGGAGAGAATGTTGTCAGCCTTGTCCTGCTTCTAAAAGCTACCAGTAAGTAGGCAGGTCAGTTTTAGCCCTCCATAGTACTTACTCATGTCCTGTGTTCTTAATCACTAGACGGATATTATTGTCCTTTGAAAACTTGATGCCAGCGACGATATGATCAACACTCGTGACATTAATCGAATACGTAGCGTAGTTGCCAAGTTCGCAAGGCCTTTCAGTTGGCGTGTAGGGGTCGCACGACTGATTTTGAAATGCTGCATTCATTATATCCGCAGGGTATAGTTCGCTGCAGCCGTGAATCACATGTCAAACAAGACGAAACAACACCTGAGGACCGGGCTACAGGGTTAGACGACTTACTGGGTCTTGGCATAGTCCCAGTCTGCTTGTAAAGCCGCACAGGCTGTTTCGCCGAAGTCGTGATATGGTAACGTATGACACACGCTTGCTAAAGGAACGGTAGCAATCAACCGCCCGTCTACCGTATCGTTGAGTTGTGCCCATTCAGAGTCTGCTGGCCACCCAGCATCCCCAGGAATGTACCTGCATGAACTGTTCCCGGCGCTTGTTACCGTAGCCAGTAACAGCAGCAAGATCCAGGACAGGTACGTCCTCATGATATCTTCAAGCCACATGACTAAGATGTTAGGGAGGACTCGGATGAAGACTCAGGGAAGAATGAAGCTCGAGATGCTGAGGTGAATGTCGTGGGAGACAGGATCGCTACGGAAGGCCCCCCCCCCCCTTCATACGTGGAGTTTGTGGCTGGCTATATAATATCTCAAATTCCACAACTGGTAGTATCACCGTCCAGCACTTCTCAAAAGCATGCCCTCTTATTCAGCAGTGGAAATGCTAAACACAGCGATGAAGGGCATCCGATATCCCTTCAGAATATCATCTCGAGTACTCTTGAGTATCCGTAATTGTCAATTTCCGATGAGAGCACCTCGAAACTTTGGGGGCCATGATGTGACTCGACAAGAATTGTCGAGCGATTTCCCCTGAGTGGAACTTCCCGCTTGTATAAGGGGTCCTGATAAATAGTATTGGCTTGAGAGATCGACATCCAGAGTAAGCCCCAACGAGTCTGACCTTGATCACAGCATTAGTGCCTGCAGGCTCCCACCTCCAGAGCCATACATCTCGGGCAGCGTGTTGGCCTTTTCTTCTGTGGGTGCCCCACGAAATCCAACACCACCTGAAATGCAACCTAAATCGCACCATGTAAATCGACAACCCAAGCAACCCTCTACACCCACATGCATGTTGGCTTATGCCTGATGCCTGCATATCGTATGAGACATATGCATCAGGCAATAAATACTACGTCACTAGCACCGTTTGTAATGACAGGGTGGGGGGGCCTCTTTTTCTTTGTTCGGGGGGGTTTTTTCGCGGAGGTTCTCCGGGACTGAACATCTCTCCACAATGTCAGCATTTCCTGAACCCCCCCCCCCCTCTCTCCTCGGCCTCTACTAAACATCCTAAGATGTGCCCCTTCTTCAAACAGATGGAGAATACTTACACTCACTAGCTTTACTTGCTTTCCCACTCGTCTTCCTCTCACAAGGAGTACCGCAAACGACAATGGCTCCCTCGCTGACAAGCGTGTGGGCGGCGACATTTCCTCCCAAGCCGACCTTCAGGGAGGAAAACGTCCAGGACCTCAGCGGAAAGGTAAGATCAGCCTCCCGGCCCACAAATTGCACACCAGAACAACTGACATACCAGCACTGTCCTTTCAGGTATACATTGTGACTGGTGCCAACTCTGGCCTCGGCAAAGAGCTGTCACGCATGCTCTACGCAAAGAATGGCAGGGTCTACATCACCGCGCGTTCCGAGGAGAAGGCCACCAAAGCAATCCAAGACATCAAAACCGCCGTGCCCAGTTCCAGTGGCACACTGGTTCCTCTTGTTCTCGACCTCGCAGACCTGAGTACGATCAAAGCATCGGCGGACAAGTTCACGGCCGCCGAGTCAAGACTGCACGTCCTGTTCAACAATGCCGGCTATATGGGGCCCGAGAAGGTGGTGGAAAGGACGGCGCAGGGCCACGAGATGCACTTTGGTGTAAACTGCCTCGGGCCGTTCCTCCTGACCAAACTCCTGGTTCCCACCCTGGTAGCAACGGCTCAGGACAAAGCAACTCCGCCGAACACCGTCCGTGTCATCTTCATGACCTCGTTCGCAGCTGATCTCTTTGCTGACAAGAACACTATTGTCAATATGGACAACCTGGACTTCCATATCGACAAAGAAGCTAAATACCGGTACGGAGCCAGCAAGGCGGGAGACTGGATCTATGGCTTCGAGTTGTCGAAGCGATATAAGACTGAAGGCATCATTGGACTGGGCGTGAACCCGGGGAACCTCAAGTCCAGCCTCTTCAGACATCAGAGTGCCATCTTCAGGTCCCTCACAGGACCTGTCAACTATCCTATCATCAATGGGGCATATACCCAGCTTTGGGCTGGTCTGTCGCATGAGGTGACGCTGGAGAAGGCGGGGAGTCTCGTCAGCCCCTTTGGGCGATTTGGCCCCATTCGTCGCGACTGGGAAAAAGCGACCAAGCCAGAGAGCGAAGGAGGCAATGGCACCACGCAAAGGTTTTGGCAGTGGAGCGAGGAGCAGGTCAGCAAGTACATTTAAACGTGAAGTGACAATGTCATCATGATGCGTGATGAAGAAATTTGGTTAATTATATGCAATATTGTCTGGAGTGGTTGCCGGGCGTGTGTAGACGGCATAGAATGAGACTACTAGCGAGATATTCTATGTATCCTCTAATAAACCCCTAATCTTTGGAGTCGCTGGCCCCAGTCTAATTCGTCCAACATGAAAAGAATAAAAGAATAAAAGAATAAAAGAATGCACACACTCACACACACAGAGAGGAAAGATTAAAAGCCTCAAAATACCTGGATAGCCAGGTTTCACGTTCAGGGTTTCTTTCTATCTACCCGGCCGACAATGGTGGCTTCGGGGACACGATAATTATTTCCTAGGTTTTGGCCCCCATGGGGACGCATGCCAAAAGAACTGACGAACTTGCTGAACAGGACCCTTGTCAGCTATATCGGTGGCTCTTTGCAGGCAACAATCTCCGTGTCAGACTCGATACAACCTCGAGGCAAGGTACAGCCAATAATCAATACCGCCCTAAAGCTGACTACATGGGGGTGGGAATGAGGAAAGCCGCCGCGGATACGTCAAGGATAAGAAGCTCCGGCTTGATGCTCGTATCCGAGTGATACTACCAACCCATGTGGTCCCCGACCCCAAAGTGTTGCGGTAGGCGCTCGTTGACGGATAATATATCCTGTTGTCTGGACATAACAAAACACCGATGGGCTGACTGAAGCATAGTGTATTACAGTATTGGAGGAAGACACACCGCCGAGGCGTTCTATTCAACATGGTTGGAACACCGCAAACGCATACGGCCATTATTCAGGCCCAGAGCGCAGACTCCCCTGGCACGTTACCACTCATCGCGTCCAAAGCCGAGCAGGTTCCAGCCCTACCATCACCGTACCACGTCCTCGTGCGCACCCTGGCCGTGGCTCTGAATCCCAATGATTATAAGATGTTAATGCATTTCTCCAAGCCGGGGTATGGAGCGGGCTGCGACTTCTGCGGGATCGTGGAGCGTCTGGGCAACACTACAGGAGATGATACAGAGGATACAGAAATCCAGGGCCATGGTCTCGACGCTGTTTGCCAGCTAGGCACGAGAGTATGCGGCACTGTGTTTCCATATGCACCAGTCGACGCAGACATCGACAACAAAGTCCATGGCCACACGGGCGCATTCGCCGAATTCGTCGCTGTCGACGCACGGCTCCTGCTGAGGGTGCCAGATTCGTGGACCGACTTGCAGGGGGCAGCGCTTGGGGGCGTGGGTTGGTCGACCGTTGGTCTCGCCATGTCTGCCAATGACGCTCTGGCGCTTTCAGGGCTTCCGTCGGAGCCAGCGGAGGAGAAGATCCCTGTTCTGGTGTATGGTGGCGGTACGGCCACCGGCACTATGGCAGCCCAGCTGTTGAATCTGTAGGTTTTTTTCCCCTCCCCCCCCCCTCTATTTTTCCGCCACAAACAATTTAACCAAGAGTTATTGCAAAAGCAGTTCTCTAACCCCCTGGGCGGTCTAATGTTTTTCTGCTAATCTCAGCCCATCGGACTCATAGGTCTGGCTATACCCCGATTTCCGTGACCCAAACAACCACGTCTGCAGCCCTGGTCAAGCAGTACGGTGCCGTCAGCACTGCTCTCTACACGGGCACCAACCTGAGCGAGTGCCTTGAGACGATCCGCGCCCTGACAGTCAACGGACCGCCTCTGCGGCACGCCCTGGATTGTATCACCGACGGCGTTTCGGCGTCGCTCTGCTTCGGGGCGCTCGCCCGCACGGGAGGCCGCTACGCCTGTCTGGAAGGGTTCCGCGAGGCATGGCGCACGCGCCGTGTTGTGAAGGTGAAGGAAGTGATGGGCTACGAGGTGCTAGGGCGGGCGGTAGATCTGGGCGGGTCCGAGTCGATATACACCCGCGGGGTAAGTGAGGCTGCCATGGCGATAGGGCATCGTTGGGCTGGGGAGATGCAGCGTTTGCTGGATGAGGGGTTAATTCAGGCGCACCCTGTTCAGGAGATCAGTTGGGACAAGGACGAAGGAAGCCAAAATGAGACCTGGATCGGGGCTGTAACATCGGGGTTGCACTCGCTGATGGCAGGCGGTATCAGGGGCCGCAAGCTTGTCGTTAGAGTTGCTTCTGTCGAGGGCGGTCAGGAGGAAATACCGCAGCACGGTAGTACTGATGATGAGAATGAAGGAGGCTATGGGGGCCAAGAGCCGGCTAGAGCGAGCTGGAGCGAGCTTTGGGGGCCAAACGGGCCACGGGAATGTGACATCGTAAGAGCTGTGAGCTGCGAATTTGATAAAGCTGCCTAAGTATTGATTGGGTATGACGGCTAGGACAGGAGAGAGAGGTTGCAGGCGCTAGTGGAGGGTGGCGTCAATAATGTCTCGGGAAGGCGCGCCGGACGGCTGATGACTTCCGTTTCGATGCTGAGATGTTCATGTGTACTACGACTTAATGTGGCAGCCACTGATGTAACCAATTGCAGCGGAACCTGGACCCTCCCAACGAAGATGCTATATAAAAATATGCAAGTAAACGTGATATTCATTTATTCAGAACTCTGTCGAGGCTCTCATTTCATCCCTTGCCGACACTTCCGGTTCATTTTTCCAGCGACCAACTCTGAAGTATTTAAAAAAAAAAAAAAGCCACCTCTGCACGATCACTTCTCAACACACACACATATTTCTCCAAACAGAATCAACAGCCCGACGGTTCGCAGCGCCAACAAGCCCTTACGCAGCAATACAAGAAGAAAAAATGTTTACAGTAAACAACTGGTTCGTTCGGTTCCTCGAGAATTATGTCTACGCCATGCCCGAGCCGCCTCCACGCAAGCGGACCAAGCCCCTGGAGGTTCTGTGCGTAGGAATGCCTCGATCTGGGACAGAGTCGCTGCAGCACGCTCTCCTGAGGTTGGGATACGATCATACTTTTCACGGCTGGGATATCATCTACGAGCAGCCGAATTATTGCCAGCAGTGGGTAAAGCTGTGTCGTAAAAAGTAAGAAAGATGCAGACCCTCGGCTTTTATCCTGCTCATGCTCGTGATATTGCGGGCTAACCAGTGCTTTCATGTATTTGAATTGCGAAAAGATGGTTTGGGCCCCTGGACGGGAACACGACGTTCACAGCTGCGGACTTTGACCCCCTCATTGGCCACTCCGTTGCGGTGACGGATGCGGCGGGCTCTGTATTTGCTGCCGAGCTCATCGGCGCATACCCGGAGGCCAAGGTCATCCTCAACCACCGCACAGACCTGGACGCGTGGCATCACAGCGCGACCACCACTCTGATGCGCTCCAATGGTCACTGGCCGCTCTTTATACTCTCGTGTCTAAGCCGGGAGTGTTTTTGGGCTTGGCATGTGTTTGTGCGGTTTATGTGGCCAGGCTTATTCCGCGCGCTGGATGGAAATATCGAGACGGGTATGGCGAGGAATGGGAAGTGGGTGTATCGAGGTAAGTTGATGATTACATCTGAACAAGTTGCGTGACAGGTGTTCATCCCATTTTTATGTATGTAAAAAAAAATACGCTGATCACTGTCTTCGTTCTATAGAACATTGCAACATGATTCGGGGACTTGTACCCAAGGACCGGCTGCTAGAGTGGACAATTGAGGACGGGTGGGAGCCCTTATGTGAGTTCTTGGGCAAGCCAATCCCTAGTGAGCCTTTCCCCCATGTCAACGCGGCTGCAGGATGGGCAGGTCAGGAAATGAGACTTGGAAAAAGGTATATTGTAGGTGCTGCACAAAATGTTGTGATTTTTTTTGTAGTTGCAGCAGGAGCTTGGGTTCTATACAATAGAAACCTATAAAGGTTAGGCGCACTCCAGCGAGACAAATCTTTGCCACCATTTTTTTCAAGCGCGTTGCAGAGACCGGCGTAAATCATTACGCCGCTGTAACGTAGCAGAGTTCGCTCTTGAATAGCTCAAGCGCCCCTCATTAGGGCTTGGTGCTTTGTCTGCTTAAAAAATCCACAATGACCCCTTCACCTGCTTTGCAGGGACCGGTGTAAGTAGCGGATAAAAGGGTTCACCTACGCAGGGTCGCGGCATTAGGTCCGGGCGTTTCTGCCGTCCAGGTCCTAATTTCCGTCAATGTTTGGCCGCTTCTAGACGATCACCACCCGTCAGGCTCTTCGACGACACAAGCATCACTCACAGTTTTTTTTTTTGCCATGGCCGCCACGAATGATACATCCCACCCTGAGCGAAACAGCGGCTGGTACCAAGAGGACCTGACGGATGTGAATGAGCCTTTTCGCAACCTCGTTGAAAATTATTCCAAGGTCCCTAGCCAGGATGTTGTACAGCACATCAATAGCATTGTAAGACGCTCTCCCATTGAAAAGTTGTTCTCGGAGGCGGGCTAATCGAGTAATAGTGTAATGAGCACTGCAGTAATCCGGGGATTCCTTAAGTATCTCAAAGGGTTTATGCTAACAAGAGCGGTGTCAAAGTAAAAAGGCCTTGAATACGGAAATGTACTGAGTAATCTGTGCAAGTGTTCACTGCCTTTGGGGCTTCCAAGTATGGGTGTACTTAGAACTTAGATTGACGACTGAAGAGCTATGTAAAATGATCTATCTACTGGTGGTAATGACTGTGGTTATATATCCGTTTCTTCAGTCCTGGATAGCTTGACTATGTGCCGAGGGCAAGTATTGAATCTTCCGCTCTAAGGGGTTCACTTTGGGTGGCTCTGGTGCTGTGCCGTTTTCCGTGACCTGCATGTTGGATGGGTCATAACATAGGATTTCGAATACATATTAACAACACTGCCTAACCGGGCTTCTTTCGCTTTAGCAGATGAGCTTATCTCCTATACTGGCTCAAAGGAAGTCCCGGACTGGTTTTTATCGAGATCGCTATAAACCGACTTAGTACTTGAGATCGAAATCGCTCTGTCGCGAGAGAATCCAGAACTAGCTATTGTATTTCAGAGTTTTGGGGGGGGGGGGGGTTTAGAAAAAGCTGGAAAATTCGAGAATGCTCAATCTCGTCCGAATCAATATCGAAGAAAGCCATTATTGGTGTTTCAATTAAACTGAGAGGACAAACTCTGAGCAAAATATGATGAGGTATATGTAGAGAAGGGCGGAGAGAGAGTTTGGAAGAGGATGCGCTAATGAAGGAAGGAAGAAGAAGAATTGCCCTCCCACCCACACTCCCTCTCCTCCCTCTTCTATCACCACAAGAGTAAGAAAGCATTATAGTCTCCACTGAGAGCCTAGCAGACATGTACATACATGTACATATCAGGTACAAAGGCTAGGCGCGCCTACCCAAAACTTAAAAACAGAAATGAGCATTTAGAAACAGGAAACGAACTACCGTACCACTCCCTAAGCCTCAGTTCAAATTGACTCAACGATGATCATAACAAGTCCTCGAAAAACAGAAATGAGAACTAATAGCGACTTTTGAGAAATTATCTCATGAGTAAGTAATTCTAAACTGAGGCTTTGGGAGTGAATTTCTGGTTTCTGGTTTCTGTTTCTCGTTCTGTTCTGGTATAGTAGTTCCGTTTTCCCGTTTTCTCTCCGGGAAAACGGCAAAAAACGTGGACACAGTGGGAATTGAACCCACGACCTTTCACATAGGCAGAGCAAAGCAGTCATTTGCGATTGCGAAGCGAAAATCATACCCCTAGACCATGCGCCCAATGAGATTATTGATAAGAGATAGGCATATTCTAAATATATAGCATTTTCTCACCAGACTAAGAACTGGTTCTCGACCTCGGCCGCCCGTTCTAGGGTTAAAAAAATTTGACAGCACTTGGCAGGAACGAACGATCCCATGTCTAGGTTCGTCCAATGTCAGATGACAAGTTGTTCGTTCCTTCTTAAAAACATGCTGACTATTTAACTTGATTCGACGCTCGCTAACGGCCCACCCATCCTTCCCAAGGTTCCTTTGAAGCCGAGGTGACATCGGTCCCCTCTGCCATTCTTCTTTTCCTCCTCCTCCTCCTCCCCCTCCTCCCTCTCCTGCTTACTTACTTTACCCAGAGTTCCGGATCGACCTTCCATGACTGGCAGCCAAGGACCGCGGGAGACGAACCTTCTTCTCACTTTTCTAGTAGGATAAGAATGGCTTGATCCAGATCCCTGGGACGGTCCATTCTTTTTTTTTCTCTTCTTTTTTCTTGCTCCTCCATCAGCAATCAGCAGAGGGTCCAGGCCACTCCGCCCATCGTGTCACCTGCGTGCTATCTCTGCAGGCATGATTCCCCATGCAAAGCCATGCCACCTGTGTCATGGTTATCTCGTACAAAAAGGCAAATACGGAAACGGGCTACTTGCTACCTCCTCTAGCTTATCAGCTGTCGTGGGATTTATGGCGGGGCCTCGGCGGCACTCCAGCACCAATGGCCGCCACAGCTTAGGCTTGCGAGGTCCGCACTTTAACAGGGTCGATAAGAGATATTCTCCGCAGCGGTGGCGGAGATCGGTGCTCCCCCTTGAGATAGGGCTTTCTTTCTAGAGTGATGATCCCTGAAGAGGGAAGATCCTGGCCTTCTCTTTTTTTTTTCCTTTACCCTTTTTTTTTTTTTTTTTTTTTTTTTTTTTTTTTTTTTTTTTTTTTTTCGTGCATAAGAGCCCCATCGGCCGCGCGCGATCGCGACCACACGCGACCACACAAAAGAACAGGAGAAAAAGACCCTCGACAGTTTCTCGACAAGATCTCTTTCCAGCCTGACCTGTCTGTCGTTGGCTTCCTCGAGCTCTCTTGTGCCGACCACGGGACAGATTGCCAAACCTCGTCAAGGCATTCAGGGCAGGACAGAGCAGAGACAGAGACAGAGACAGAGAGAGAGAGATGAGGATCTCGGAGGCGCCCACCAGGGCTCGCACCTTTGTGCGCACCAAGGCCGCCTCGGCCCGTCATGCCTTCACCAGCGGTGCTGCCTTCAGGACCTGGATCGAGGCGCCGTCGTCGACCCTCGACGTCCATGGGCGAGAGGTGCACTCGGATTCCGACTCGCGGTGGTCCAATGAGGACCTCGACCCAACGCCCCCCGCCAAGCGCACCTGGAGGTGGCAGAACTTTGTCTCCTTCTACTGGGCGCTCTCCTTCGGCAATTGGACATTGGGCTCTACCATGGTCGGCCTGGGCCTGAACTGGTGGGAGGCTATCATCGTCATCTTCGTCTCTCAGTTCATCTCCTCGGTCGCCATGTTCTTCAACAGCCGCTGCGCCTCTGTCTACCACATCGGCTACCCCGTCGTCGCCCGAAGCGTCTTTGGCATGTGGGGGTCCTTCTACGTCGTCGCCGCGCGCGCGTGCCTGGCTATCATCTGGTACGGCGTCCAGCTCTACTCAGGGTCCAGCTTCGTCGCCGTCATGCTGCGCTGCGTCTTTGGCCATCTCTACGACGACATCCCCAACAAGATCCCGGCCTCCATGGGCATCACCACCGCAGGAATGCTCTCCTTCTTCCTGTTCTGGTGTGTGCACTTCCCCTTCTGCGCCCTGCGGCCCTACCAGCTGAGGTGGTTCTTCTGGCTCAAGACTGCCCTCATGATCCCTTCCATCCTCGGCCTGTTCATCTTCTGCCTGGCCGACACAAAGGGAGGCGTTGGGAGCGTCTACAGCGGAACCATGTCGGGGAACAAGGCCTGGTATATCCTGAACGCCATCAACGCCGGGATGGGCAATACCGTAAGTAAAAACTAATAACCTAATAGCAGCCACCATTTATCCCTTGGGATCTACCAAAAGTTCTGGTTCACTAACCATACTCTTTCCTCCTCCCCCCCCCCCCCCCACCTCCCAGGCTACACTCATCACGAACCAGCCCGATATTGCCCGCTGGAGCAAGACGAAAACCGGCGCCATGTGGTCGCAGCTCTTCACGAACCCCATCGCCGTGACCCTCTCCGCATCCCTCGGCATCCTGGCGACTGCTGCCCTCAACAACACGTGGGGTACCGACCTCTGGAACCCGTGGGACCTGCTCGGCGCCATCCTGGACCGCTACTGGACGGGCGGCGCGAGGACCCTCGTCTTCCTCTGCGCCTTCTGCTGGATGTTCTCGATCCTCGGCACGAATATCGCCGCCAACATGATCCCCTTCGGCTCTGACCTGACCCTGCTCTTCCCCAAGTACTTCACCATCCCGCGCGGCCAGTTCATCGTCGAGTTCCTGGCCTTTGCCATCTGCCCCTGGAAGATCCTCGCCTCTGCCAGCGTCTTCGAGACCTTCCTCTCCGGCTACGGCCTCTTCATGGCCAGCGTCGTCGCGGTCATGGTCGCCGACTACTGGGTCCTGACCAAGGGCAACGTCTTCATCTCATGGCTCTACGACCCGACCCGTGCCAACAAGCACTACTACTACAATAAGGGTTGGAATGTCCAGGCTTACATCGCCTACATTTGCGGCGTCGCCCTGCCCTTTCCGGGTTTCTGCGGCACCCTCGGCGCCAACGTCTCTGCCTCCGCCACCCACCTGAGTGATATCGGCTGGATCCTCTCCTTCACCGTCACCTTTGTCGTGTACGTCGTCCTGTGCAAGGTCTGGCCCACCCACAACCAGAAGCTCATCAAGGAGATGGGCTACGACTGGGAGTACGCCGTTAGCGACGAGTTTATTGCCCCCGACGGCACGGTCATCGTAGAGCGTGATGATGTGGTGTACGGAGAGGAGGCGTCCGACAACGTGCCCACGACGGTGGACTACAAATACTGATGGTCGGCCCAAAGTTGTACATATCATCATCATCATCATCAGTCTCGTACACTGGGATTCTTAAAACCCGCTGAAGTTATCACAGCTGTCTCTCCGCCCCTTCTCGCAGCAGATGTGCGCGTATATAGCGAGACCACACACACACACACACACACACACACAGAGAGAGAGAGAGAGAGAGGCATCACACAGGAGGGTGGTAAAGTGATGTAAAGTGACGGCGCTCATATTGATCACATCTGCCCACTCTGACCCCGTAGGTGCTATATTTGTCCATAACCCCACCCAGATCTTGATCAATCTGTGAGCACGTTTAGCCGCCAGGGGCCGAATATATTGCCCTCACCCGTGGCGCCCCTCCTCTCTCCACTCTGGGGCAGAACGTGTCTTGTGTCAAGAGCACTGAGACCCATCCCGCCGTGACGTTGTAGCTGTAGCCGAAAGGCATGAGCTCCGTTGGTGTGGGGAAGTGGGAAGGGCGCGAGGAATGAGACGTCAGGTTATCAGCGAGGGTTTGTGAATGTCACCTACATTGTGACGGACTTGGAGGATTATTCCACAGATCAGAAGCTCTATGCCTGGGTAGCAGGAAGCGCTCACTTGCCACGTCCACTGCCATGGAAGATCGAGGGGCTGAAGCTGAAGCTCTATATTATATATTATGCGTAGTCACACACGGCCGGCGCTGCAAGCAGCCACAGCTGCCCAATCGGAGATGGGGAGGTAGTATCACGGTCTTTAATTATGTGCAGAGCCACAGAACAGGGTATTATTGCGTTCCTGCTGAATATCAAAAGGCCGACCCTACATACAAGTACTTCCTGGGTAAGTACTTTACTAAACAAAACTAAACCAGATTTCCTCCGACATTGCGTACATCAAATACAGACAGACCCTCTTATACAAATAAGCTTACTCTTGGTGGCCACTCATCCTCTCTCTCCACACTTCAGACTATCTTCCTCATCCGTCCCGTCACGTCCAGCCAGCCAGCCAGCCAGCCAGTACACAAAAACCCCATCACCTCAAAACACCAATCTATACCGAGCCCTTCTCCTCATGCCCGACCAGCACGCCCCCCGCAACGCTCTCCGTCGAATCAGAGCCATATCGCCGCCTGCCCGTAGCATCGTGTGTCTCGTCCCACTGAGCGAGCTCGCTGACGGGGACCTTGATGAGCACGTGGCTCGTCGCGCCGTCGTCCAGCTCGAGGATTTCCTGGCGGATGCGGTAGCCGCGTATTCTTGGGACGGCCCAGATCCACTGTTGTATTATTTCTTGGTTAGTAATTTTCGAGGTAGGGAATAAAGAAAAAGGGGGGGAGGGGGGGAGGGGTTTCTCGAAATTTGAGTATGAATTTATAGGAACGTCTTGTCCGAAAGGGTTCCACTTACAGCCCAGTAGTATACTCCACAACCAATAATACTTTGTAACAGGCGTATGTCAGTCACGCGTTCATATAACATGCCTAAATTCCACGGGAGCCGCGCAACCAAAGGAGAACAAGAAAGAAAAAAGAACAAAAAGGGGAAACTCACAGTGCAATGCCCGTAACGACATACGTAGCATACCAGAAGGAAACATCGCCAGCATAAGGACCGCCCGTGGGAGGGTACCACGGCATGACCAGCTGGAAGATGGCGACGAGGATGGTGAGGATGATGCACACGTCCCAGGCGCGGAAGACGGGCCGAGGGAGGCTCATTCGGCCGCGACGCCATCGGACGAGATAGAGCCCGATGGCCAGGAGGAGGCTGAAGAAGGCGGATGGGTAGACCTGGAGATCGCTGACTAGAAAGAGACGGGAGATGATTCAGTAAAGAGACGGGCAGCACGAAGAGAGAGAGAGAGAGAGAGAGAGAGAGAGAGAGCCAAGGGGGCATGGTTGCCTCTCTCTCTGTGTGTCTCTCCGGGGGCCTTCACGTACTGAAGCTAAAGGCATCTCCAGCCGGCGGAGCAAGAATCATGACAATCGTGAGCAACCACTTGACAAAGTATGGGCCGAGGGGTGTACCGAAGGGCTTAGTGGAAGCCCAGAACCGAGGCCACGGCAAGACACCCTGTCTATACACAGACGAAAGTTAGATTTTGTCTTTGATAACTTAGACAACATGCTACTGCTGTTATTACATACCGTCCACATTCTCGAAGCACTCGCGACTGGCCGAGCAGCACGGCGAGGAGGTTGCCGAAGGAGCTCAAGGCGATCAGGAAGTTGAGCCCCCTCACGGCGCCGCTCGACCCGAACACGTTGGTGAAGAAGAGACTGGCTGCGATCTGCTCCGCTTCGGCGAGGTCCTCTCGGGGAACTTTGATGAGGGTGAGATGATGGTGTTAGTCAATGAGTAATTATCAAGGAACCTTGACCACGGGGCCCTTTTCTCCCTCTTCGCAATGGGTGTCCCGAGGTTGCTTACCTGCTGCAAAATAGGCGATATTAGCTAGGATATATAGAGCTCCTACGACGACGAGAGAGATATAGCCGTTTTTCTGGATCTGCTTGACTGGATTCTGGCCTACAAGTCAATATTATAGTTCTGATTTTTCTTTCTAGCCTCTTTTTTTTTCGGCGCCAGCTCCGGCATCCCAAAAGTTTTCAAACTACTTACCTTGACTTCATTCACGACATTGAATGCATTGGTATAACCCGCGTACGAAAAGGCAATCTTGTACAGGGCATTTGTCAAGCCGTACGTAGTTGCGGCATCCTGGTGAAACGAGTTTCGGAAGTTGACGAGCGGATCCTCGACTCTTGTGTGGCCACCAAGGACGACAAGGCCGGTGATGCCGATGAACACAAGTGCTGTGTGGTTGTTAGTGAGTCGCTTTTTTTTCTTTTTCGCTTTCTTTTATATATACAAATATTTGAAGGAGGTGAGGAGTTGGTGCACTATTACTTACTCAAAACCTTGACAACTCCGACAGCATTTGAAAAGTAATACGAGAACTTGGTGTGGAGAGCAACGACTGGCGATCAAGTTAGCGAGGTCTGGAGAAGAGAGAGGGAGATCACATAATGAAGGGACTTTTCTTGGAACATACGAATAAAGGCGGCTGTATATCCCGCGACGGCAACCCCTTTCAGCTGCCATCCAGTGTAGTCGCGACCGCCGGTAGCAAATAGGTATTCAGCGAGTACTATGTGTTGTTTTTATGTGTCAGATGACATTGTTCATCCAGACGGAATCAGATCTTGCAGCAATTGCTTACCGATGGCATTACCACTGCTGAATGAAAGGATCACCGTCTGGAAGGCAAAGGCCGTGGGGAACAGCCACCTGGGTCGAGGGTACGCCTGCTCCAGATACACCACTTCTGAACCGCTGCGGTTGGAGAAGTAGGAAGCAAACTCCAGGTACACGGCGAACGAGGCCACCGAGATCACAAAGCCTATGAACCAGTAGATCATGCTCAGGCCAACGCTGCCCGTGTCCTTCAGGATCGTCGAAGCTGGTTGGTTGGGTGCTTTGGGTCAGCATGATTGATTGATTGATTGATTTGACTTGGGGGACATAAACGACTTTTCGCCCGCCAAACGTAGTCTCAAACAACAACAACAACAACAACAACAACAAGAAGAAGAAGAAGAAGAAGAGGAAGAAGAGGGGGCCACAGAGGATACGTACGAGTCGAGTACACTCCAGTGCCTATCATCATACTGATATTGAGAAAAATGATGGTGATGGAGCCCACATCGTAGCCCAGCGGCGACTCGACCTCTACAGGAGCCCCCGAGGCCTCCTGATACGTCGGACCAGAGTCATTGCCAGCCTTCTCGAACACGTAGTGCAAGCTGCCGTCCGTGACCTCCCCCTGGTCTTCCGCGACATCTTCTGCGGCCTGCTGCCGCTGGCTGAACGGCCGCCGCCAGCTTGAGAATGCCATGTCGTCGATTGGAAATCCTGCGCGCAAGAATGGGATGGTGGTAAGGCCTAGACGGGACAGGGAAGGGTGGGTTGGGGCTGGGTTGAGGATGATCTGCGAAGAGGAGTGGCCTAAAAAAAAAAGAAAAAAAGAAAAAAAGAAAACAATTTATCTGGGGGTTCCTGAAGTAGTAAGTGCAAGAGAGATAATCAGCCCAGGTTAGGTTCCTTTTTGCCCTTGCTCGGAATCCGAGCTATGTAAGTATAAAGTATTGTATGGTTCCTTTTACCTTGACAGCCTCGGTCACTTCATTATCAATGAACGCAACCGTGGTCGTAACGACTCCACAGCCCAATGACGAGAGTTATGGATCAGATGGCAAGCAGCTCAGTTCCTGGCCTAGCTCGATATATGATTAGTAGATAGGAGAATGTTACATACTTCCCAAGCAAGGCTCAGGGAAGGGGGGGGGGAGGGAGGGGGAGGCAAAACCCAGTCAAAAGGTCTCTGAAGCGGACAAAGCCTGTGCTTCTATAATACAACACAAGTATAATAGAGAGAATTTCTGACAAAGAGGTGACAGATGTTGGTTCGGTTTCTCCTCACGGGAAACGTTATCAACAATCCAGATCCTCCATGGGCTGGCTGCTATCAGCTGGCGGCTTGGGATCAATTGTGGCCCTGGACCCCCCGTTGCTCATCGTGGGGGAAGATGTCGCCATTGCGGGCGTGCGCTGGTGTAACGTCAGGGCCAGCCAGGCCTCCTCCTCCTGGGCGATATTAGGAATGATTTCTTACCTGGGAAAACCCACGCGACCACTTCCTGATTACATATTGAAAATCCTGATTGCAGAGATTTAAGTTTGTGCCATGTATACAGGAAGTCGATCCGGTGATTAGATTTCGGACCGGAGCAAGCCACGTAGGTTCTCTTCTCATGTCGCAATGTATCATCATCAATGCCCACCTGAAAGAAACTGAGGGAAGAACGGGGGGGGAGGGGGGGTTTGTGATTGATCAGTTCTAGTTGGACCGAGTTCGAGCTGGGCTAACATTTCACAGGAGACTGGAAAGGTGAGCTCATTCTGGGAGACGTTTGGGAATGGTGATTTAGAAGAAGCTCTAGACCATGCTCCTACGATTTTGATCCTACGATCTTGAAAAAGAATACGCTATCGATCTCTTGCATTATCAAACCTCGTCCGTCCATACTTGATGCATTTAAAAGACTGAATACGTGCTAGCGCTGTGTTCACTGAGAAATACAAGACACATAATAATCTATAAGGGATACATTATCAATAGCGCATCCCCAGAAAAGAAAAAAACCAGCACTCGAGCCTCTACCCTGTCCCAACAACTTCCTCTACGCCATTCTTCTCTGCCCTCTATCGAGACCCCAACCCGCCCTGAGCGACAACTCCCGCGACGCTGCAGCCAGCACACGATCATCATCATCATCACTCCCAGATATTGCCACCACCGCGTGGCCAGGAATGTCGAAGGGGAGGATTTCCGGGTCGCAGGTCGTACCATCAGCAGGAAGGATGCCGTCTTGGAAGTACTGCCGCACAGCCTTGGCAGTGCATAAAGACGGAGCAGCCAGACTCGTATGCTAGTAAATAATATTTTTACGGCAGAATATTATCAGCACGACCTATTTTTATTACTACAATCCATTTTCGAAGCCTCATCATTTTTTGGGGGGGGGGCGGTGGGGGGAAATGGAAAAGGTAAAAGGAAGATGCAAGCAAGACTTACACCATACGAATTCTGGATCAGAACCACCGAGTCCTCAAACCCAGCCGAGTTATTCCGAGCGCTGATGAGCGGGGTGATATTGTCCGCCATATTCGCAATAAATAAGATAGGGAAGCTCGTCTTAGCGCTAAAGGGCCCGCTGAACCTCCACCTGGGCCGCACCGTCCTCCCGGCGCAGGCGACACGGTCCTTGATGACGATGGCACCCGAGGTCCAGCTGATGTCCTCCATCTCGCGCACGCGGACTTCAAAGTCGCGAGGGTCCCTGCCCAGCGGCTCACCATCGGCACAGAGGATCGTGGGGAAGGCATCATCACTGCCCTCGTCGCCGCTGGACAAGGGCACCTCGGGCGGGACGTACTCGGCGGAGCAGACGTCGGAGAAGGGCGGGCCGTAGCGGGTGACAAAGGCGAAGTAGGGCTCGCCGTCACCGCGGTCCAGGCCGGCGAGAACCTCGGCGAGGTGGGGGAAGTAGTAGTTTGGGCGGTAGAGCGAGGTGGCGGCCAGCTGGCGGATCTTGGAGTACGTCACGACCTCGGGCAGGGCAGAGCCGAGGCCCTGCTCTGGGGACAGGTAGATGAGGGGCTGGACACGCAGGCGCTCGAGGATGGCCTTGTGGCGCTGCTTGATCTCGCCCGGCGAGGAGGCGTAGAAGGCACACGTCTCGGGCCCAGCCCGGTGGCACAGGTCGTAGAAGGCGTCCATGACTGCGTCTGCGTCGCGGACGGCGTTGACGTGGGCGCTGTTGAACCACTCCTCGTAGTCGACGTTGCCGTCGCTGACGAGGCGTCCTACCTTTTCAGGGTACAGGGCGGCGAACGTCCCGCCGAGGATGGTCCCGTAGCTGAACCCCCAGTACTGCAGCTTGTCCTCGCCGACCTGGTGGAGCACCTCCAGCATGTCGCGGGCGTGTGAGGCCGTGCCGATGTGTTCCAGCAGGCCGGTGCCCCTGTGGGACTGCTCGCAGGCCATAGAAAAAGCCGACGCCCGCGCCCACACGTCGTAGAGGACGCCGTCGTGCGAGTCGATGACGGGGGTCTCCTGCAGGGCCCAGTTGTGCCGCTTCTCGACCGTGTCCCAGCACTCGATCCTGGGGACAGAGGCGCCCACGCCGCGCGGGTCAAAGGTGATGATGTCGTGGTTGGAGCCCACGATGGTCTGGAGCTGCCTGCCGCGGTCCCGCAGGGCCCATATGCCCGAGCCACCGGGGCCGCCTGGGTTGAAGAAGACAGGACCTCTGTAGTCGCTCGTGTCCGCGGCCCGGAGCCGAGCGATGGCGAGGACGACGCGGTCCTCATCACGGGGCTCGAGCCAGTCCCTGGGCAGATCCAGGCGGGCGCAGTCGTATCCGCTGTCGAAACATGAGTGCCACTCGAGGGTTCGGCTGGGCGGGATGCTGGCCCATGAAAACCCAGCAGGAGCAGCAGCAGCAGCAGCAGCAGCAGCAAGTTTTTGTGACGAGCTCACGCTGTAGATCTTCTGTCCCGGACGTGCAGAGTCATGGACTGTGAAACCAAGGAAGACCAGGCCTGCTACCACGAGGAGAGATAGGAATATCTCTGGGCCGCGGGTTGTGCCGTTGTTCCTCCTTGTCAGCGGCCGGAGGAGTGGAGCTTTCTCATCCATCCTAACGACTTGGAAGACTTGGGGGGGGGGAAAATAGACAGAAGAAGAAGAAGAAGAAGAAGCAACTCAGGAAATGATCCAAGAACACCACATGATAACACGTACACAAGCTGGGACGAATGAAAAAAAAAATTAAAAAAAATTCATGAATCAGGCCAGCAGCAGAGAGATATGCACACTGCCAGTGATAGCTTCTTGATAGTCCTCGAGATCGGAAAGATAAGTAGCCTTTTTTCTTCTTCTTTTCTCTCTTTCTGCCGCGTGTGGGGAAAAAAGGAGGAAGGGGTCCTTATCCAAGTCTGGCGTCGACCATTCATGTTGAGGGTAAAACTAAAGCCCAGGTGCCAAGAAGGGGAAGGCAGGAGGGGGGGAGGGGAATGGCCTAGCGTTCTTTCCTCTTTACCTCTTTCCTCTTTCCTCCTTTTTTTTTCTTCCTTCCTTCCCTTTTTCCTTTTCCCCCTTCGTCCCTTCCCCCTCTTCAGACTTGTACTGTGCACAGCTACAGTACTATCGTACTGTGTGTACCGCTTGGTTCAGACGACGGCCCGCGTGGGGGCCCCACCCGCGCCGCCCAAGAGTGCTACTTCACACGATTTCCACTCACGAGTCGTTTTGATCTGGTGGTTGTCTCGAAGGTTTGAGCACGCACGAAGCGACCAGCTGACTCGTCAGGGCGCATGGCCAAGGCAGCCTGATGAGGTGCCAAGGAGGGGGTTGTCAGATGGTGAGCGTTCATTACTACTTACGTGCTCAAGTACTTATGTAGCCCTCTGCATTTTTCTACAAGCAATTTAATATTTTTAACAGAATACATTCATACACCTTTCATCAGTGAGACTACCAGAGCAACCTTTTAGAACGAGACCGAAGGCTGAGGAGCGTAGAAGTAGCAGCAGGAACAGTGTTGAGATGGAATCTGGTTCAAGTAGACAAGGGGAAGATCATTCTATGTGGCCATATCAGGCTCGTCCTATGATACTTTAATATATGGTGACCAAATATGAGGGGTGGGGTTATGTTGGCCCTCTCTTCACACCTTTTATGTCCTTTCCCCCCCCCCCTCCTCCCCCTTCTTATACACCTGCCATGATAATATCGTCGTGTCGAATTATTTACTTATTTTATTTGGATAGCTAGGTATCTTGAGTTTATACCTGTGCTCCATTCATTGTATTCTGACCAAGTTCCCTTCCCTATGTATTGAAATGACAACTATCGCTACTAATCAAAGTAGTTAATTCGGTTGGTATTACCAACAACTCGTCCTCAGTGAAGCGGATATCTGCCGCCCCACGAGCTTCAGAACAGCTCCACACGAGGACCCCCAGCCTCGGGTGGTGTCGGCACACCGTCGTCGTCGTCGTTGTCGTCGTCGTCTCGTTGTCGTCATTCAACAGGAGCAGAAGCAAAGAGGGGGTTGGGGGTTCGACACTGAGGGCAGAGCCGAGCAATCCAATAATTGCCTACTGCATATCCAAAAAGCGAATTGTCCCAA
The DNA here is from genome assembly GCA_014849955.1 of Cryphonectria carpinicola. Classification (NCBI taxonomy): domain Eukaryota; kingdom Fungi; phylum Ascomycota; class Sordariomycetes; order Diaporthales; family Cryphonectriaceae; genus Cryphonectria; species Cryphonectria carpinicola. The sequence goes on along the minus strand of JACWRQ010000332.1, from coordinate 569 downwards.
TATGGAGAGAACGGTTTTAAAGGAAAACCTGTCAGGGAAATCTATTAAGGATGAGGAATATAGTAGGTAGAAGAATGGATGATGTTGGTAGGCTCTATTATAGAAGAAAGGGAGGGAAAGAGTTCACAAATGCTATGACCCATCATCCAACATGCAGGCTACAGAACGGGGTTGCGAAGGAACAAGGACTAGTTGTCGGGACACACTTCTTGCCAACTAAGTACTTAAGACATTATTATACATAGCTCTTGGGTCGTCAATTTTAAGTATCACATCTAACCACTTGTAATAGATTCATCGATGCAATCGTATTCTCTTGTCCAGATACACCCTCTAATTATAAACTGCATAATCATCTCACATATACATAGTATCAAGTACAGTCAGTCACAGAACCACACCTAATTACCAAGTGTCCTCGATATTATTGTCTCCTCATCAGCTCCCCCCCCCCCCCCCCCCCCCCCCTTTACCCCCCCCCCCCCCCCCCCCCCCCCCCCCCCCCCCCCCCCCCTCCCCCTTCCCTCTCTCCCCCCCCCTCCCCCCCCCCCCCCCCCCCCCCCCTGCAC
>JACWRQ010000331.1:35099-45603 GCA_014849955.1 Cryphonectria carpinicola | reverse complement strand
TGCTTGCGCTGGGTTGCGTGGTGGTCTTGACCGTTGGTGTTTGTGCTGTCGCGAACTGGCCGCACCCTTTCGCTCTGAGGTCTCGGTTTTCCTGTTTCTTCCCGCCGCTCAGACCGTCACTAGCGATGGTATACGGTACGCATTTTACGACATATGGATGACTTTGGGGGGGGGGGTTTTTTTTTTTCTTTTTTTTCAGGGCAAGCGGGGCGAAAGCAGGACGTTTTATTATATGAACAACTATACCCCACCATATTGGGCTTCACATGACCACCGCTGTTTATCCTCATGTACCTACAGCCATCTGCTGCAAATCGGAGAAGCTGGGTTGGGGAGGTGGATAATTGGGGGTCGTGCGGTAGTCACTCTGGTTGATGAGATATCAGGAGATGAAATTTATTTTTTTTATTGTCAATATTCATTCCATGTTGCTTTGTGATCTGTGTTGGAGAGAGAGAGAGAGAGAGAGAGTGTGTGTGTGTGTGTGTGTATGTGTATGTGAAGTGCTGAAGGGTTGGGTCTTGTGGGCCAGACCAGACTGACTGACTGATTACTACAGAGTGATCCTCTTCATGTCACCCACCCTCTAGAGTCTCTTATGTACTTGATATTCAACATACTGCTCAGCATTGTTGACCTTGTCTCCCCCCCCCCCCTCTCTCCCTCTTTTGAAACAGGACTATGCCTGGCTGGTACTGAGACACTTTGGGCCTAGGGACTGACTACTGGGTACATTTGGATGGAGACAGTGAGGACAAGTGCAGGCTTTGATGATTTCTGGGCAAACTGGTTTGCTTTATTTGATGCTGATATTAAAGAGTAAGCAGTCAAGCATATTGGTGATTGAGTGGCTAGCCTCACTATGTTATACTCTCTTTTCTGTGGACTGTGGTTGATGTAAACAAGATGGGACCGGAATTGGGACCGCCAAGTCATTCTCTGACAAGAAAAGCAGTTTTTTTTTAGATGTGGCTTCTGGTATACATGTATTTTCTACAATGTCTCTGAACACAGACTCCATGGAAATTACTTAATTCATTACATGATGATAGTCAGTTCCGGAAGGTGGGGTTGGTGTTCTGGTGAGTTCTGACTTTTCCTTCACCTTTATAAAAGGTCTCTCTCCATAACGATCCCCCATCCTCTCCTACCTGGTCACCCATCTTACCCAAGTAAGTACCTTGGAGCCTCTGTCATGACATCGGCCGTGGGCGCCCTTCCCTCGCACCCTTGGCTGTCTTTTTATGAGATGGCAGAACAAGGTGGGATGGCTAAGGTGGGGGATTCGGGCCGTTGGAAAAGGGGGGGGGGGAGGTGGCAGAGGGCGAGTTGAAGAGCCACTGCGGCTTGGGAGGTAAACAACAATCTCTTCCCCACTTACCTTACATGAGCACCAGGGGAGGGCTACTGATATGCCTCCCATGTTATAGCCACGCTAGTTAGCTTTCCTCCCCTCCCCTCTCTTCATCTCTTTCACTCGTTCTATACCTCCCGAATAGACTGGCTCGTCTTAACACACTTGCGATTCGAGACACAGCGATCGGGAGACCTCTTAGTTCCCTATAAGTGAAGTGAAGACGGTACCCAGAAGCATGATAGACATCCTGCTTCAAGTAGTTTTACGACTCGCAAGCATGGAGAGGGAGAAAGAAAAAGAAGAAAAAAGAAGAGAAAAAAAAAGGGGGGGGGGGAGGTGGTACATGTTAAGGACCCGAACCTAGACATTTCGTAGCTTATAAAAGAAGAATAAAAGAGAGATGGAGTAAAGAACCGCACGCATACCTCTCTTTTTCTAACGTCTGTCTGCCCAGGGGAAAAAAAAAGGGAAAATTGTCCTCCGTCACCACTGCAGGATTGTCATGAATCTCTCTACCCAAAGGTAACAATTTATTTTCTTAGAAGAGAGGGGGGAGGTGGAAAGTGGGAAACCCGGGGGGGGGCAGAAGAAGCAAAGAAATAAAAATAAGTGACCAAAAAAGGGGGAAAAAAGGAAGAGAGAGAGAGAGAGAGAAGGGAAAAGAAAAGAAAGAAAAAAAAGTGAAAAGTCCAAAAGTGTGCGCAAACCCGGAATCGAACCGGGGGCCCATCGATGGCAACGATGGATTTTACCACTAAACCATTTGCGCCCTTTTATCGGACTAGATGTATGTGAAAGGTGTCATTTACATAAGTTATATAACCTTTGTATAATCCCGTCTTCAATCTTCAAAAATCTTTCCTGCGAGATTCCATCTATCTATCTATCTATCTATATATTTCACTTTGTCATAGTCGTTGAAATTCACGTCCTGATACATGCACGACCGAGAGATAATAGGATGAGATAAAACCTTCCAAGTCGCACAGGGCGGCGCGCGCAGGCGACGAACAGAATTCTGGGTCGTTAATGCTGTAGGTGACGAACAGCCGCCACCGACTTCGCGAGCCCTCACAAGTCACAAACACAGACCGGGCACAGGGTTTCCCTTTGTAAATTTTGGTGTTTTCTTCTTCTTCTCAAATTCCCTTGCTGCAGCAGCAAGATGATGAATGCCATGGCCACCTCTCCACAAATCTCCAAGGCCTGAATTCTACCCAACGGCAGAGCCTTCTACTCATACACAGACAAGACGGACCGTATATTCCAAGCCATCCACCCATCCATCCCTTGATCCTCTATGCCTGTGTCTTCCCCCCCCCCCCCATGCCCGCGCCCGGCCCGGCTCCTCCCTTTTTTTCTATTAAAAAAAACCCCCCCCCCATCCATAACCGTCTTGAACCAACAAAACCTATCCTGTAACTCTGTAAAACACAAATTCCCGTGATGTGGGCTTCAGTACGTACGTACGCACGTATGTACGCACGCACGCACCCAATTTTTACTTGCGTCCCTTCTTCTTCTTGCCGCCTCCGCCCTGCGGCGTCTTCTCGACCTTGATCTGGCCCGCCCCGCCCGCCAGGTTCAGCATCTCGCCCTCGCCCGCCACGAACCCACCCTGTGTCGACTCGGCGGCCTTCTTCTTGCCCTTCTTGTTCTTGGGCCGGTAGTTGCTGCGGTCACGCAGCGGCACCCAGCGCTCCGGGTCGGGCTTGACGTTGGGATCGTAGTTCTTGCCCAGGCGCGGCTTCTTCTTCTTGTGCTGGGAGCCGGGCGTGGTCGTGGTCTCGGCAGCGGCGGATGGTGGTGGTGGTAGTGGTGCCGCCTCGGCGCCTTCTTCTGTCTTGCGCTTCTTCTTGGTCGGTGAAGGCTGTTGAGCCGCCGGGAAGGCGGGCACGCCTGCGTCCAGGAGGGCGGAGATGTCGATGCCTGCCGTGAGCTCGTCGACCGAGCTGAGAGACGACAGGTGCGGCTCGACCTTGGCATAGTCGGTTGTTGCATAGGACGCGATGAAGCCGGCCTGTGCGATCCGGTCATCCGGGTCTTGGGACACGAGGCGCTCGAAGGCGGCGCCTGCGGTGGTCAGGTCAGCTGGTCTCGATGAGTGGAGGAGCTCTACGCCCGCCTCCCGCAGCAAGGCGGTCGACGAGGACTGCTCTGGTATGCTCTGCCAGTACGCTGCTGCCCGGCCGAGCTCATCGCGGATATCCTTCTTGCGGTTCTGTGTGCGGTACAGGGCCACGGCTAGAGAGACCAGGCCAGGCGCGTATCGGACGTCCTGGCTGCCGGCCTCGCCAGCCTCCTCGACGTACTTGAAGAACTTGTGGAGGACGTCCATGGCGCTGTCGTACTTCTTGGCATAGACGTAGAGTTGTATGACAGTCAGGAGCAGGCCGACATCGTAGGGCCGCTTCTCCAGGAGCCCGACAACCTCTGCCAGGGCCTCCTTGTCTGCTTGTGATTTGGCCTTGGCCGCCGCGTTCAGGTAGCCCCACGATACCCTCTCGAGGTCTGTCGAGGGCCTCGGATCGGCCTTGACGAGGTGAGCAGTGCGCTTCTTGACAGCGCTTGGCTTGTAGCAGTACAGATCGATCGCGGCCTGGTTACGCATCACGCCCACGGCCTGGTGGTTGAACAGCTTGCCGCTGCCCGTCTTGGCCTCAGGTATCAGCTCAGAGAGCCTCTGGACCATGAAAGGGTTGGTAAGGGATTTGGAGATCAGGGCATTCCACTTGCGAGCGGCATTGATGGCATCGTCCGAGATGCTGTCCATGTTGCTGTCAGCACACACACCATACATACCCTATATATAGAAGAGAGAGAGAGAGAGAGAGAGAGAGAGAGAGAGGAAATCTGGCCGGGGAGTGGTATACTTACTCGTAGTCCTCGACGCCCCTGTGCAAGGCGGCGGCGTCCTCCTTCTTGCCCATCAGCGCAAGGACATAGGCCTGCTGCAGGAGAATGGGCAGCATCTCGGTCCTCTTGTCGGCCTCGCTCAGGTCCTCGGCGGCATCGCACAGGTCGGCCGCCCTCTTGAGCAGTACCGAGGCCTTGGCGAGGTCCCCCCGGGCCACACAGCCACAGCCGGCATTGTACGCCGTCTCGAAGGCCTCGAGGTCCTCCCGGCCGGGCTTCTTGCTCTTTTCGGGGACCAGGTCCCCCCTTCCCTGCCACTCGAGCTGCGCGTGCGCTGCCAGCAGGTTGATCTTGAGATCGGTGTCCTCGCCCACGTTGCCCCGCCCCTCGTCCTCCTCCTCCTTGTCCCGGAGCAGGCCCTCGTACAGGCGCAGGGCGTCGTCGAACCTCTCGGCACGGTAGGCCACCTGGGCGGCGACATGCCTCAGCGCCCTGCCGCCGGATCCCTCACCATCTCGTCCGCTGTGCTTGGCCAGCAGCTCCGAGGCCTCGTCCAGGGCGCCCGTCTTGTAGAGGGCGTAGCTCTTGGCCAGGGCGCACCGGCTCTCGAGCGCATCGCCTCCGGCCGCGATCACGCGCAGGGCATCGTCGTAGCGCTCGAGGCGGAGTAGGGCCGTCACCTTTGTGTGCTGCGCGGGAAGGGACTTTGGGTCGGAGGCGAGGGTGGCATCGGCGGCGGCCAGGGCCTCGGCGTGGTCATCTATGCTGGCCCGGGCGAGGAGGCTGGTCAGGCTGCTGGGGGCCATGGTGAATCTGGGTCCCGCCTGGGGGAGGCTCGATCGGTCGGGCTGAGTTGGGTTGACCTCGGAAGGAGGGTGCGTGGCCGAGTGGTGATGGTGATGATGATGATGATGATGATGATGATGATGATGATGGTTGCGGGATGTTTTTTTTTCTTTTTACTGTCGTGTGCTCATGGTCTTGGGAAAGATACCAGGGAGAATGAAGAAGAAATATTTGTTTGCTTCTTCTTTCTTTCTCTCTCTCATGTCCCCTTTCAGAGCTGTGGGAATTCCTCGAGAGGTTCAGACGTGGGGTGGTGGTGCTGTGGGAAAGGGAAGGGAAGGAGATGTGGAAGAGGGGGGGGGGGTTGAACCTCTTTCTTGGCGGGGCATCTGCCATAGTGAGGCTTCACTGAGGAAAGAAGCTCCAGGTTGTCCGTTTGTTGGTTTTTGGTGGGGCTACCGAGCTTGCTAACACTGTAGTACTCCGTACTTGGAGTCTCGGTTACCCAGCTTAATAAATAGCATCATCATTTGGACGAATTTGATTTCCACCAGGACATTCACCCCCCTTCCCTTTTTTTCCCCCTCCCTTTTTCTTCTTCTTCTTCAAAATGGTTCCTAAGTAGAAGGGAAGGGGGAAAAATCAGCCAAGGTTTTTCTTGTGGGTGCTCTACGGTGAAGGGTCTGAATGTCGTCCAGACCAAGTTCCTCAACTGTTCAGCCGTCCCGCACCTTTTTCCCTCATTTATTCTCGTTCCATAAGATCAGTTCAAGGAAAGGAAAGAAGAAGGAGAGAGAGAGAAAAGTAATCTTTAGATTTCTGGTATCAAAATTGAGGTCATTGAACAAATAAATAAAAAACCCCAAAGCTCATTCATTCATTCATCATTAAATAACAGCACCACACACCTCCTTTCCAAGGTTCCCAAAGTCAACCAACACTCTCACCATTTCATGAGCTTGCAGGACCAGAAAATGAGGGGTTGTATGCGGCCACGAACATGAAAAGAAAACTCTGTCATCAAATCTTCGTGTCTTGGTGTCTTCGTCGCGCAAGAGAAACCACGGCTCACCACCTGGGCGAATGAAATGAGAGGACCCCGCGTCCTCCCTCCTCCCTCCTCCTCTTACTTTGGGAGGAGACCAGCCCACAAAAGACCGAGACATAGTGGACGACAGCAAACCACATCAGGCAGCTGCAGGCCAATCTTGTTGCAGCCTGTCGATGTGCATCCTCTCCCGTCCCCTGCCCTACCCTGCACTGTCACCCTCCGGTCTGACGCGGCCAATATTCCCGGGGCTGTCCGTCCCGGAAGGTGGCGAGTCCCGTTCATTCTCTCTCTCTTTTTGCGTACAGGATGCCGCCATTGAGGAAAAAGATTCCCCGGTATCGCAGCAAAAGTGTCAGTTCGAGGTGACATTCGAGGGGACGCTGCAAGGCGGCCCAGTTCATATGCAGATCCATCATCCATCCGGCTGCAGGCGGGGTGTACAGTATACTAAAGTACTGTCACGCACCATGCGCTGTGAATCGTCGGATAAGGGAGGAAGGGCGGGTGACGACGCTGGCCTGCTTTCTCTCTCTCTCTCTCTCTCTCTCCGCCTGTCCAGCTCAAGTATCAACACCCACCACCACCACCACCACAAAAAAACAAAAAAAACAAAAAAACACACATGCGCTGCAACCCTGGGATTAGTCCTCCCCATTTCACCCAAACCCAAAATCCTCTTGTCCCACCCCCCACTCCCACCTCCCTCTCTCTCTTTGTTTAATTGCCCCTCCTGAACAGGCCTAAAAACTTCCTCTCCTTCACCGTCGGCTGGTACGGCTTCAGCGGGTACACGACAGGCGCGCTGTAGTACTCATTCGCCCCTTCGTCCAGGTCGTCGAGGAGCGCCCGCCGCCACCTGCGGTCAGGGATCTCGCCCAGCCTCGTGCTGCCCGAGGACGCCGAGATGAGCGAGAAGCGGTTGGTCATGTTGGACAGCCGTCGTGTGAGTGGGACCCCACCGCCGCCGCTGCCGCCGCCGCCCCTGCGTTCCATCGCGTCCAGGAGAGGGGTCTGGAGGGGCAGCTCTAGGCGTGGTGCAAGTGGTGGGAGTGGTGGCAGTGGTGCATCGGTCGGTCTCCTCCTGGAGGCTGCGGCGGCGGGGGAAGAGGTGGTGGTGGGGTTTCTTGTCTCCTCGGTCTTCTTGGTGGTGGTGTCGGCGGCGGCCTTGATGCTTTTCCGCTTGATGGTTCTGGCCGGCGGGGAAGTCCTTGCGCTCGAGGACGTCTTGCTTCGTGACGACCTGGCTGATGTCCCTGCTGATTTGGTCGTAGAGCCTGTCGTGTTCGTCGATGACTTGGACGACCTGGACGACCTGGCGTTGGTGGTCGTCGCCGAGGCGATCGAGCCCTGCGATGCCTTGCTGTCCAGCCGGTGGGAGAGCTGGTCGAACGCCTTGATCGCCTGCAGCCTCGACGAGTTGGACAGCGACGTCAGCGACTGGTAGTCCAGGGCCGGGTTGGGACCCTTGCTCGCCAGCCGTACGAGGCTCTTGATGGCGGCGTTGAGCCTCTTCAGCACCTTGCCGAGCGCTGACCTCGCTTTTGCTGTGCAGTGACCACGTTTCAGTTCATGTTATCCATCTATTTTGACGCCAGCACGGCTCGCTTGGTCAGGAAGGGGGGGGGTGGGGTGGGTCCTATTTTTTTTTTTTATAACTCACAGTCGCCCTTCTCGAAACGGCTCCCAGCCACAGACACCCGTGACGAGTACGCGCTCTCGACCTTCCTCCGGTCTGTCCTCAGCGAGTGCCTCAGCAGGGCCTGCCGCTCGGTGGTCTTGGTGGTCTTGCGGGTCCCATCCTGCTTCTTCTGCCGCTTGAAGGCCTTGAGCAGGGCGAGACAGTTGTCATATGTCAAGAGGAGCGCCGATACGCTCTCATCAAAGCCCATCTTTTCCTCGAATTCTGCGTCGCCTGCCAGGGCACTCACTCCTTAGCAGGCGTAAGAAAACGGCGCTTTGCCTCGACCAAAAAAAAGTTATCAACTAATACTCGACCGAGCCGCTCACGTACTTGGACCAAGAGCTTAAGACAAATACCGTGCTGTGACTCCAGCCTTGCTGAACGTTCGATGTAAAAAAAAAAAACCAAAAAAAAAAACATCACGGCTGGTCAGAGTGCGGGGCGCGTGCATGTACTGTAGCAGTAGGTAGTAATAGAGGGCGGCTGGGCGCTTAGCCGCCAACAGCTGATAGGCCCCAATCCAGACTGCAGAAGTTTTGGATCATCTCAGCCAATCGACCTGCATAGGTAGGACGTCTACAGGGCAGCAATAAAGCCGGCACTGGCGTATCAACAGGTATGCTCTTCAAGCAGCCCAAAAAAAAAATATGATGATGGACACTTGTCCATCTTGGAGTTGAAGATTCACAACCTGACTGAACATGCAGAATGGGAAAGGCAGCCAAGGCACAACAGGCACGATATGGGCCTGCGTGGTCATCTGCCAAGTACTGGCCCTCGGATGCCGATGCCCAGTATCCGAGGGCAGGATAAAATAGACGAGACGAAATAGCGGCGCCACCAGGACCACCACCCACTCGAGAATGTTGTCGAATTGAGCGCCCAGAGACAGTATGGTGTGTGTGTGTGTGTGTGTGGCAAAACGTTGCTCAAGCGTTGCTCATGTGCATTCCTCCCTCCCAAGGATGAGCGGCTCAAACAGAGATCTTGCCGCAAGACTCGGGGATCTCTTCCCTCTCCGGTGATGTCCCGATGCGTGTGGGGGGGGGGGTGGTTTGGAAGAAGCTGGTGTGGGCAAAGGTGGGCTCTCAGGCGTACCGACCAGAAGGCTCGTTCCGGCCACTGAATCCATGACTGGGCTGGTGGACCCCTGACCGCCCTTGGTTACACCCACACTCTTGCCACACACCACTCCACCCATCACCCACGGGGTAGTGGGTCGACATTAGGTAAAAGTTCCCGGCCCATGTCCTCCAGGCGGGATAGAGAGGGAAGGGCGAGGAGGCGAGAGTGCAACCACCCGGGGGACTGAGAAGGATCCCAACGAGACGGGAAGCCATCGCTGCAAGGGGACGCAACCCGCCCGTCGATGGGACGTACTGCAGGGCTAGGTACATACTGTAGGGCCGATATCTGTCCCAGGGCTGCTGCTTTGGCTCTTCCGGGTCGGGGATGGGTCACTGGTCAGGCAAGACATGTCGTGGTGTGAATGAGTGTATGACACTGCAAGAACAAACCCTTTTTCCTCCATTTTTCTTCTGCCGACTGCTTGCACAGCCCGTCCATTGCAGCAGCTGCAAGATATTGGCAGAAGTACGTCAGATGGCGGCGGCGCGTGTCGGACCACGCAGGCAAGCAGACGACGCGATGAACGCGGCTCGCTGGTATTGGCGGCCAATAGAGATGGAACATCCGACAGCTTGGCGGTACCCAATATGCATGTCTCTGATGCCGTGTTATCTATCGTCCTGTCACAGTACACACTTATACACACACACAAAAGTTGGGGGTTGTGCCTAAGCCGCTCATCTTTCTTGGCTGCTGAGAGGCTGCAAATTTTCACACGAGATTCAAAAAAAAAAAAAAAGTCCTCTCTCTCTCTCTCAGCGGGCAGGGCGGCTCATCCGGACAGCGCGCGGGATGACAAAGAATGACTTTTGTTTCTCTGCCCTTGACCGGTCCAGTAAGCCTCTTGACCCTCGAGGAAGGACGGGGGCGAGCCGCATGATGCGTGTCCAAAAGGAACATCCAATTCTGGACATGCTGACGCGGGTCCCTGGCTCGCTTGTTCAAGGGATCGGAACAAGAGTTGCATTGCCGCAGCAAGTATACTGTCGAGCCGTTCCAAGTGGGCGTCATCAGCACATTGTCCTCGGGTCTCTCTGCACGGGGCCGCAGTGAACAGGGTGTGGAGTGGAGTTGCGCGTCTTGTCCTCAACGGGCAAGCCATGAGCCCATCTTGCAGCAGACCGATGAAATGGGGGAGATGTGACGGTGAAGGGGGTTGGTTGGTCACTTGCATGAGGCTCTGGCCGCCCCGAGGAGAAAAGCTTTCCGTGCTGCTGGGTTGGGAATCGCCCAGGCAAGGCAGAAGCAAAATAAACGATGCACACACATGCTTGCAGGTCATTATGCCGTGGTTGTACCATAGTACACAAAGTGTTACTGCACCTCCCGCGGCGGCAGACAGTTCCAGACCTCAAGGGGCCCGTCATGGCGCGGCGAGGTCCGTGGGGGTCCCCGCGGCATTTTGAACAGATACCCGGCCGCTCTCTTTGTAGCCTGTAGCCTTCCTCTAGGGCGTTTGGCTGACAGCCATCGAACGGTATTACTTGGTCTCGTCTTCCGACTTCTCTAGACTCTCTTCTCGGGCGCCCAGCAACCGGACAGGACGGTTTTTTTTTTTTTTTTTTTTTTTTTTGTTGGTTTTTTTTTTTTTTTTTGGCTTTCTTGTATCCATCTGGTTATCCTTGGGTCCTGATCACGCTGCCTG
>JACWRQ010000331.1:11412-29549 GCA_014849955.1 Cryphonectria carpinicola | reverse complement strand
TCTTTTCTCTCCTTCTCGCTCATTTTTTCCTTACCCCCCCCTCTTCTCACCCTCCCAACCCTGTTTTTTTTTCTCCCTCACCCCCCCCCCCCCTTTTTTTTTCTTCTTTCTTCTTCTTTCTTTCCCGCCCCTTAGACTGAAATGACGCGGGCTCGCTCTTCACACAGGTCGCACAGAGTGTAACGCTGAAAGGCATGTCAGCTCCTGACGGGCTCTTGGCTTGTGTCCCGTGTGATATTTTGAGAATTGATTGATAAATGGTCACCGGGCCCGGGGAGAGGGAGCGACTAACGTCACTCTTGACGGTATAGCCATTTCAGATTTTGAGTCACTGTAGTACTTGTCCCGACTTTTTGACTGTCTCGTGCACGTTTGCCGCCCTGGGCGTGCTTGATGTTGCAGCAGGGGGTAGGTAGGTAGGCGGTGACCGCAAGGATTGACAGACGTATGAGGAGATGGAATAGAGAGGTCCTTGAAATAAAGTTATCGTTGCCTGTCCCATACCGTCCCCAAGTCTCTCCATTCTTTTCTTTTTCCCTTCCTTCTTCTTTGACTTGTCGCGACCCTAAACGATTTTAGGGGTGCATGCAATAGCCAGCCCATTCTAGCAGGGATCCGAGGTGTGCATGGTTTGATCTTATCGATAAGCTACTTACTGTGAGGAACTCCCTACCGTGGAGCCTCGTCCTAGCGGCTGGCTCTTGATCGCTTACTTTCCACCACCTCTTCTCACCCTTTGTTCCAGCAAACCCAACTTCGCATAGTACTTTACAGAACCAGATTTCTTCTTTATTTTTTTCTTACTTTCTTTCTTTCTTTTCTCAAGACCTCCAAAATTGACAATCACTGATCAAGCATCACCATCTCAAACGTTCTTCTAGTACCCCCGTCCCAGCTGCAAAGGCTCCTCCCGCCACGCAATGGATGACTTCGACATCGAGATGGGCGACGCAATTGACGTCCCCATGGAAGAGCCTGAAGTCGCAGACATCCTGATTGGCGATGACCTACAGGTACTTTCCCATCGCACCAGCCACATTTTTTTCTTCTCAAGAAAAAACTTCCACAGGATGTGCCCCCCGCCCTTCTAACCAACCCCCCTCAATTCCCAGGAGGACGGCGAGATCGAAGAGCCCATGAACGGCGGCGCGACCGACGGCGAAGCGCAGAAGCTCGTCCTCAACAAGGTACACATCCGCGGCCTCGACCTGATCGACCAGGACCAACTCAAGGCCTACATCATCTCTCAAGTCGGCGGCAAGGGCGCCGACCGCATCGAGTGGGTCAACGACACGTCCGCAAACCTCGTCTTCGCCACCGACAGCGCCGCGCAGGACGCCCTCGTGGCGCTATGCGCCGTTGAGATCGCAGACGCGACACAGCTCCCGCCGGGCGAGATCGTCCCCGCCAAGCCCGTCCCCGAGAGGCCCGAGGTCGCGCTGCAGGTACGCTTTGCGCTGGAGAGCGACAGGAAGGAGCGCGGGGCCGCGCAGAAGAGCCGGTTCTACCTGTTTCATCCTGAGTGGGACCCAGAGACGGAGGAGGGCAGGCGCAAGAGGGACAGGCAGTACCGTGACCGGCGTGATCGGCGCGACGACCGGCGCGACGACAGAGGGCGGTACAGGCGCGGCGGCGGCGGCGGCGGCGGCAGGGGCCTTTACGATGACCACGAGGAGCCGGAGCCGTTTGATGTCAACCTCTACGACGACGACGCGGGCGCGCTGGCGAGGCGGGCGAGGACCTCACCTCCACCTCCACCATCACGACGGGGTGATCGAGGCCGGAGGCGCGACTCGCGGTCGCCGTCTCCGCGCGCAGGCAATGATCGCCACCGCTCTAGGAACAGGGACAAGGAGCTCTTCCCGAGCGACCGGACGAGAGATCCCCTGCGCTCGGAGCGCGGTGCCTACGCGCGCGGTCGCTCGGCCTCGCCCACGAGAGACGACCGAGACGCGATGGAGGACGACCTTGCTCGCGATAGAGAGGCGGTGCGGAACAACCGAGAGAAAGCGCGGTCGATCAAGGAGCGCATCTACAGCAAGGGCAGCGACGGGAACAAAACAAACAATGGAGGACCTAAGGAGCTGTTCCCCACCGGCGGTGGCACGAGGGACCTGTTTGCTGCTGCTGACAACAAGAAGGAGCTGTTCCCGGCCAGGGCGATAGGCGCGAGCAGGGCAGCGATGGATCAGGTGCCAGCTGATGTGCTTGAGGGTATGAGATGTCTTTCTTATGACGGCGCCGTCGATTTGCTCGACGGGCGCATCCCCTCTTCTTCTCTTTCTTCTTCTTCTTCTTGTCCGTCTTTCTTTCCATTCTCGGCGTTTTCGAAGTCGGCCGTCAGAGCAAAGCGCGACAAGATGGTAACAACTACAAACACAGATCATAACAACAACAATAAAGTCAACACCAACGGCACACTATCGATACGCGGTACGGCGCGGCAGAGCAGCCAGGGTTCAGGGATCCTGACGATCAAGGGTACGGCGAAGTCGGTCAAGGAGCTGTTCCCGAATAAGTTCAACAACGACAGCAACAGCACCCCTCAGAATGTCGGCAGGGACTTGTTCGCCGAACAGGCAGGCCGCAGACGGCAGAGGGCGGGGGATCTGTTCGACTGAGCTCGTGGCTGCCCGATCGTGTGGTGAGTGAGTGAGAGAGAGAGAGAAGAGATCTTCCAGCCAGCCAAACATAGGAACAAGCAATTTTTCTCTCTTCTCAGATTTCGGTTGCTTGATTCGGTTTCGCATAGTTAGCATAGCATTTGCTTTTTCTAGGGGGGAGGGGAGGGCGAGGCTGGCAGGCTGCATATGGAGAGAGGAAACACCAGCCTGTGGGACTCTTGTGGAAGGGTACAATCAGTCACTTTCTGCTCGTATTGATTTGATTTGCCTCGATTCCAAGTTTGGCTTTGGCTTTGGCTTTGTTCCATAACCAACCCCAGCAACGGATTCGGCTGCGTTGGTCATGGGAGGACGAGAATATCATACAAGGCGAAGTAGATAGCCCGGCTTGTCTTTTATGGGGGGAGGGAGGGAGGAAAGGAGAGGGGTGATCCTAGAACAGGTGAGGCTACTTTCTCTCTCTCGATACCAGCTTGGTTTTTTTTTCCTTTTTTTTTTCTTTTCTTTTTCTTTCTTAATTTTGTTTTATTCACTCAAGGGGCTCATCATGATTCTAGTTAGCGTGATACCAAATAAAAAGGACCATTATAGCCGGGTTTTTCTTTGACGATCGTGGTAGTGCCGAAGATGTAGCTCGGTCCCTCGAGGGCGGGTGACGATTATAGTCGGTCAGACTATGCAGCTTGTTGCTAGAGAGACAAGGCATGAGATTCCATACCGAGGGCATTATCTGGTCATCGAATCTCGTGATGAGGAGGAGGAGGAGAAGGAGGAAGACGATGGGTAATTCAACGAACCATTTTGACCTTGACGACTTTGTGGATGCCCTGTTGACTGCTGATCTTGAAAGACCATCATCATCTACACTCACCCGAAAGAATGGAATATCGGGGCTTTGGGGGTGTGGGAGGGAAAGGGGGGCGGGGGCGTGTTCATTGCTATGATTCACCAACCTAAATGGAAGGCAAGCGCCTTGGTGTCTGGACTGGTCTAGACGTGGAGAGGAGGGAGGGAAGGGGCTGTTGGGCAGGAAGGCACGACTGGAAGGGAGTCAACAAGGTGGTCACAAAGTCTAGCGATGTTCTTCTCCCCGCGCAGCCAGCAAAACACCCCAAACAAAGTCCTTAACCTCCTACCCGTCGTCATCACATTCACCATCCGCCGGTGGCAGCATCATCATGGGTGGCTGGTGAGGCGCGGTGGGTTTACCAGTTTCGCGTACGTGTTCGTGCCAGAGCCAGAGGAGGTGGTGGTGGTTGTTTTTGCTTCACCTTCTCCCTCACCTTGCGCTGAACACACCTTCACTGTCGACTTCACACGTGCTTCATCCTCCTCCGCTGTGAACCAATCGCTTTTTTCTTTTTCTTTTCTTCACACAGGCGCAGGCGTTTTGTTTTCCTTCACCTTCTTCCCTCTTCTTCTTTTTCTTTTTAACTATTCTACTGGTTTTACCTAAAAACAGGCCTATTGTTGTCTATTTCTTTTTAGACAATAATTTAGTACCTGTGTTCTCAGCTGGCTAGGAACAGTGGTGGTTGGGGCCGTTGCAGCGCTTTTTACTCAACTTTCGAGCTCCACCTCCTTCACTTCTCGACCTTGGACACCCGTCTTGTCAGTTTGGTTTTTCCTTTCCAGATACGAACACTGGTTTTGTTCCTCTCATCTTCCTCTCCTTCTGTTCTTACACAACGCGTCTGCAGGAGCCGAGACTTCACCCCAGGTTCTTCACTGCCACGGGTTTCCTACCTCACCAATACTCCCACACCCAAACAACATCTTTGACTCGATCACTGCCGCCTGCTCTGACGAGGCCATCGCAAAATACATAGTCAGGGTCAACTCGTCGACAAGTTTCACTTCTTTTTCTGTTTGGTTTTGCGCCAGCTCGCGTCTACTTACCGCGTTGTCTTCTTGCTCACTACCCACACTCTCTCCCCCCCCCCTCCTCCAGACACCTATTCACCCTTCCACTTCGACCACCACTCCCACATCTCAACAACAAGATTTCTCCCGAGAAATATTCTCGCCTTCAGTGCGAACCTGCGGACGTGAGACTTCTCGCGTTCGCACCGAGCATCGAGGTTTCCAGCTCCTCACTAGAGGCATCATCAGCAGCCGCGCGCGACTTGCCTTGCCCTTCGCGATACCCTCTCCTTGGACCGTACCGCGACTTCATTAACCCGAAATCCGTCATGGGTGACGGCATCTGGGTCGCCTTTGGCGCCCGTTTCCAGGCTCCCCAGCTTGCGCAGCAGCCTCTTCCTCCTCGCAACGAGCAGGTCGACGCGCCCGCCCAGCAGGAGCCCACGCCTGCGCAGCGCTCCCTGCAGCGCTCCCTCGCCCCGTTCCCAACGCACCAGCCAGCCGTCAAGATGCCGCGACTGTCTCGTATCACGAGCTACATCGGCCTCGGCGCTGCTGCGAAGGGTCAGTCTTTCACCATCCCCAGCTTCCCGGAGCCCGTCGTGCAGACAAGCGAGTCGACCCAGTCTGGAGTCTTGCGCACCGCCTCCAATGTTGAGAACGAGTACGCCTACAGGGAGACCGACAGTACCTGGCACAACCCTACCCTCCAGCAGATGATGGAGACCGTCGGCTGTGCCATCATGACCAATGGTGTTTCGGAGCCTATCCCTCGTCACCTCAACGGCTTCATCGCCAGCATGATCGAAGAGGTCAGGATTCAGATCACCCGTATGAAGAAGCTGCAGGCTAGTTTCGACGAGGTGCAACAGACCTGTGAGAAGCAGGCCCAGGAGTCCGAGAAGCGCGAGACCGCTCTGAAGGCTCACATCAACCGCCTGGAGCGCATCATCGCCCGCACTCAGCAGGGTGCTGCGTTGGCTGTCGAGGCTCGAGCTGGAAGCGTCTGCATTCACAATGGCGATGAGGAGGAGGATGACGACGACGAGGCCTGCGAGGCCTGCGAGGCCTACGAGGCCATGAGCAACAACCGCCTGAGCAAGAACGAAGGTAAGTTTTGGATAATCTAGACACTTCTTTTCTTCACCCCTCCAAGGTCTGCGCTAAACAGATAAATTCTAGACGATACCTCGAGCCATGGCCAAGGCCGCCAACAGGTCGGTGCCGATGATGGCGCGAAATTCACAATTGGTGAGCTGATAGCTCCAGACCACCTCGCTTGCATGAAAACGTACCATGCTAACAATTTTTGTAACAATCCAGGTTCTAGACCTAGAGTGCTTCTTGACCACAATGCCGACATCTACCTGAGCGAGCAGCTGCGCGATCGCGATGCAACGGCCAGACGCATCGAGAGCATTCGGACGAAGCGTAACGCTGAGCAACAGGAGATCCAGGCCCGCCAGCTCGCCGCTGCCGCTGCCGCGGATTATCCTCGTACACGGAGTGATCTCACCTCCAAGGACACGTCGCCCCGGAAATCCGATTCCTCGACTACAACGGCGTCGAGCCGCAACGCCAAGTCCAGCCCATCCGCCTCGTTGATCACACAGGGACTCCTTGCTGAGAGGGTAGCTCAAAGTCATGTCACACCGCATACGACCCCGCCTCGTCCTGATCCAGTTCAGAACAACGGCAACAACGCGTTTCGCAGCATCCAAGAGCTCGTCAAGCTCAACGGTGGCCTTCCAGAGGACGCCATCGACGATGACAGCAGCTACGAAGCCTCCTTCGTCCCACCGCGCAACCATTGCCAGTACAAGATCAACGGTGCTGACGACAAGTCCACGCCCAACAGCAAGCTGTGTGCAGCGCCGCCGAAGAAGACAACACAAAAGACCATTCAGCGCGGCCCGCAAAGCGCCCGAACTCCAACGGTTCGAGCGGTAGCGTCCGGCCCAGAGCGCCAGGTCGGGAACCAGGAAACGAGCAACGTCGCACACAACGGACGCGAGTTGCGACAGCGTTCAGATGGAAACCGGGGCTCCGGCAGCTCAAAGAGCTCAAAGAACTCCCAGAGATCTCACTCTTCTGTCTTGGTGTCTATGGGACGCAATCTCGTGGAGGAGCGCCGCAAAGATGCTGAAGGGTCTGGCGGAAACAGCAGCAGCAGCAACTCCACAAAGAGCACTCCCACCCGCAAGGCACAGAGCGGCGAGGATCCGTTCCCGGATGAGGCCACAAAGTACGCGTATCGCCGCACTAGACTGGTCACAAATGCTCACATCAGAGCCCGTTCTTTTCTTATGGATGAGGAAGTGGTCGGGATGGCGATAGAGTACCAACGGCCTCCGCCGCCGCCGCCACCACACGAGCCCACTATAACTCCGCAGCAGGCAGCCCCGCGACGACCTCCCCCCCAGCGGCCTGGTCCCCAGCGCGGTGTCCACCGAGCTGCCTCTCGTCGATTTGGTGTCCAGAGGCCCAGAGGTTTTGTTCGTCCGCCGCCAGGCTTTGAGCACGTCGGCACTGCCGCCAAACGTGCTACTCGCCCGCCTCCTGGGTTCGAGGGCGTCGCTCCTGCTCAGCGCAACCAGACTGCTGCCCCCGATGAGCAAGGCCCTCCTGTTCGACCACCACCAGGCTTCGAGCACGTGATTCCTGGACAGCAGCAGCAGCTGCCCCTTGGACCTCCACCAGGATTCGAGCACTTGTTCCCCGTTGGTCAGCGTCCCATCCGCCCACCGCCTGGATTCGAACACGTGATCCCCCCTCAGAATCCAGTTCTCCCACCTCCAGGATTCGAGGACATCATCCCTGCTCAACACATTCATGATGCCATGCCCAATGCTGGGTGTGCCATTCGGCCACCACTAGGGTTTGAACACATGGTCCCCGGCGCTCAACAGCCTATTCGCCCGCCTCCTGGATTCGAAGGCATCATCCTTGCTCAAGAAACCCAGGATGCGGTCTCCTTCCTCGCTACGAGTCTGCACCGAGCAACGGAGGTAGTGCTGCAGGTTGAGGCCTAGATCAGGCACCCCTGGTTCATGTGATGAGCATGGAAGGCAGAGAGGTATGAGGATGGACAATCTACCGATTTCCTTTCACATGATACCCAACTTTACATGATACACCCGATCAAGATGTTGTTTCTTTGGAAGCGTGGAGGCGCTGGTGCGCTTCTTGCTCCAAGATCACAAGCCTCGCGATTGGTTCTTTGAAAAAAAAAAAAAAAAGGACAGAAAACGAAAGAAGAAAGAAGAAGAAGAAGAAACGGAGGAATGGCTACTGTCGGTAATGAGGGTGAGGTAGGCAGGAAAGTCTACAAGGGCAGGAACGTTGAGCACATAATGATCACTACGGGCTTATGTCGTGAGGGTAACAAGGCTATGACAGAAGGCTATGAACAGGAAGGCGTAATTAATGAGTACGACGCCTCAGGCCAGGTCTTTCACATTGCATTGGGGCGAGGTTTCGGATGCTTGGCGCTCCCGAAGATTTTTGTTCCAAGGGCAAGTCGGGGAAGCTTGGTCTGGGTCCACTAAGAGGCAGGCAGATAGCTGTGGTTAATTAATTACTAAAGGAAGTCTATGATTATGATTGTGTGCTCTGGCTTGTCACTGTGAGCCCCTCTCGTGTGTGTGTGTGTGTGTGTGTGGGCGAGAGCGAGAGAAAAAGAGGGAGGAAGGGAGGGGAAGAGAAGGGGGAGGAGGGGAGAAGCCAACTCGGGGGAGACTCTGCATGCGATTGGTGGGAAGCACTGGGGCTTGCAACCTCGGGAAGACTAGAAATGCACTTGAATGTGCTTTCATAAAGAGGGACCTTTTGGCTGTGACTGCGTGAGGAAGAGAACTATAGAGAGGATGGCCTCGGGGCGCGTATTTAGAGGATCTCAAAACGGAAAGATGGCTCATACCGTGAACTTTCTCTCTCTTTCTCTCTCCCCCCTCCTTCTCCTTGCGTCGCATTCGCTTGGAGTTTTTTTCTTCTTTTTCTTCCCCCGCCTATCCGGGATCCCCACATCATAACACACGTTAAACAAGCCTGCGAAGAAGCCTTTCCTTCCTCTGAACGAACGAGAACGGTTGGTGTTGAAAGGGGGAGGGGGAGAGGGGGCGGCGTTTTAGCTTTTCAAGGCTGCCTAAGAAAGAAGCCACTTGGCTCTTGTTGGGTTGGGTTGGGGGGTCTTTAGAAAAAAAACCCTTTTGCTGTTGTTTTTCTTCTTGGTGTTTTTCTTCTTCTTTTTTTTTCCCTTTTCTTTTTCTTCCCTTCATATTTTGGTAGGCTTGTATTTTAACGACTTCTGCTCTTGTCCATGCCCCTGGGCGTCTGTGAAATGTGCGATTGGGATCGTCATGTTGGTATTGGAGGGCTTGGTGAATCAAATCAGGGGAGTAATGTATATTTAGTAGCTCAAGGTTAACTCGGGAGAAATTGCTCCCAGCTTTGCGTCGTTGCTTGCCTCTCGGCTTTTCCTTGGGCGCGCGGTCCCTCGCTCTCATTACCGCAATTGCGAAGAGAGAGAGAGAGAGAGAGAGAGAGAGAGAGAGAGAGGGTGGTATTGGTTCGAGACAGCCACGGTAACGGAATTTGTCGCAAACACTGCGGAATCACGTCATATGTGGAAGAAGGCGTCTTGAGAAACATGGAATATGTAAATTCATGCTGGAGTCTGCAGAGTTAAGTGTGTTCTGGTCGGGTGACAGGGCCGCTCTTTTTTTTTGCGGGACGGTACGTTTTCGTGACCCAGAAGACGCATCTTTTCACGTCGCAATGGGTGAAAGAGAGAAACCTTTGTAGAAACACTGTGAGAAGGAGCGCACACGCAGACAAAGGGGGAAAAAAGAAAGAAAAAAAACATATTTCTGGTCCGGAGTATGGTTGATTTCATTCCGTATCTCAAAGTGAGTATGGTAGTTTTGTCCACGTGCCGGTCTACGGGTAGGTTTTTTTGATCAAGGTGTCTACCCAAATAGCGAATAGAAGAACAAGGGAGAAGACAATTACACCGCTGGTGACTAGAGCACGAGGTTTCCAATTCCCCTTCTTCCTTTCAAATCCCCTCTCAACCAGACAGAGGAAGGAGGAAAGAGGATAGCCCACCACACAGAAGGCGGCGCTCCCCGTCTCGCCGCCTTCTCCCCGTGCAAGACTGCTACAGGAGATGGTGACCTCTACTCTCTGGATCTACGCAATCACCCTGGGAAGAAGCACAACCCCCCCCCCCCCCCAACACAAGATACATCATCGTTAATCGCACCCTCACAGGTTTTGAGCACATTATATCTCCAGACCCGCCTTCCTCATCCGCGCATGTATTGAGTACCTAGAATAACCTTCCTGGCCACCTGGCCGGCGCCTGCGCTCTGACCCATCCTGTGTCATCGTCGTCGGCGCCGGCGCCCTCAGCTCGGCGTCGCTAACAGGGCGGAAAGCTCGAGGGGAGAGCTTGGTACACCGATCCTGACAGGAGTGACAAGCCAGAGAAGGACTTGGGGCCGATGCGCGATGTAGGGATTTCCCTTCTGCTTCATTGACGTAAGGCGCAGACGAAGGAAGCAAAAAGTCTTTTGTTCTTGCGCGCTGGCTGCTGTGCCCCACGACCGGTCTCTCTCTCTCTCTCTCTCTCTCTGGGCCCCTGACTGCATTTTGGGGTCCCAGGATGGGGGAGGCTTGAATCAAAGAATGCGTTGGCTTCTACGCGTAGGGACTCAACGGACTTGGTTCTGGTCGCCGGCGCCATATGCACAGGTGGCGGTGTGGTCTGTCCGCCTGACTCCTCTCACCCTGTGACGAATTCAAGTTTTTTTTTGGTTTCTTAATTAAAGTTTTGACCGATCATTGGCAGAAAAGTCACAAGTCTGGGAGCATTGGACAGTCCTCCCGCAAGTGGTGACGACGACATGATAACCTTCAGTCCTAGTTGGAATGTTCTCTTCAGGGAGGGTCACTTGATCGATCGAAATGAGGCGGTGAAATGGAAGTAATGAATAATCGTGTCGCAATTAATACTAATAGCACTGGGGAACAAAAAGAAGAGGATAGTAGCGTTGCAGGTAATTACCTATTAGGTAGGGATTAATTGATTGATTGGATAGCAGCAGAGGATACACACACATGTTTCTTCCCTTGTTCCTTGGCAATTCATTTCTCAAAGGCAAATTTTTCCATCCCTTTTTTCTAATTACACCTCAGAACAATTCTTTGAACTGTTGTTCGTGGTGGTTTTTAAAGACCTGCCGTCTAAATAATAGTATCAACGCTCAAAGGCCACCCCGTTCTCACTGCTCTCGCATGCCAAATCCTCGGGTTTCTCTGGGGAGGGGGACGGGCCCGGCTCTCGTTGCAAACTTTGCAAAGCACTTTTGTCTATAGCTCCTCAAAGTCTCCAGGGCGCACATCTGCGCATGGCGTTCCACCCTATAGACGCTTTTGGCAAAGTACCTAACCTGCCCTAATGAACCTGTGCTAGGGGAGCGCCCGTCTCTTGCTGAGCACTTTCGACACGCTCTAATATACTGGACATTATGTTTTAATTACTCTAGCCCTTGACTCATCCCTTGGAGGCTGGCTGAGAGAGAGAGAGAGAGAGGGAGACAGAGAGTAAGAGTGGGATATTACTTGCAGGGCGAGGGCTGCACAGCTAACAAAAGCCCGCAAGCTCACAGAGCTGGGCGATTGGCCCGAGGATGTAACCCTGCAGGACCAAAAAGTACTCAAATAGGTACGTACCTTGAGGCGGCGGCCCCGGGGGGGCTGCACGGATATTTCTCTCTATTTTTTATTTTATTTTTATTTCCAGAGAGAGAGAGAGAGACAGTTTAACCAAAAAGGGCAGTCGATACATCACAGGTTCCCTCCTCACGGAATGCCCGCTGGTATACAGAGAGAGGGAGAGAGAGAGAGAAAGAGGATGCCTAGAAGGAAAAAGTCGAGCCTGAAAAGACGGGTCCAATAGTTAGTTAATTCGGTCAATCAGTCGCTCTCGCACGTAAGTTCAGCTCGTTGCGGGCTCTCAGCAGAGCAGAGGCTAGACGGGGCAAGGCTTTTGGAATGGCAGAACAGTAAGTTTCCCACTCACACACACACACACACACACACCCATGTCCTTTTTTTTCTCTTCTTTTCTCTCTCTTTTCTTTGTTCTGCTCTCCTTTTTCTGCCGATTTCAGAAACGTTGTGCAACACTATAGCAAAAGACACGGCGGCAATGAGGAGCATTTTGGCCATTTCCGTGTCACCTTCTCCCTACACTTTTTTTTTCTTCCTCTCCCTTTCCCCCTCCTTCTTCGATCTCAGTCGGCGAGAGAACAGAAAAAGAAGGCACAAGCGAAAGGAGGGGGTGGGAAAGAGGGACAGACACACACACACACACACACACATACACAACAAAGCGACTTGTCACAATTGTTCAGCTCGCGCCCAACGAGAAAATCTGGATCCTTCAACGTCCCCCGATCCTGTTTTTGTGAGCTGGGCAAGGGAAGAGACGGGGGAGCCGGGGGGAGCAGATCTTGGTGCCTAATTGAATCCCAACCACCACCCCATAATTGCAAATGTGATCAGTCTCTTTTTTCTCTTCCTTCTTCTTTGTCCTTTTTTATTTTTTTTATTACCTTGCAGAAAAAGGACTGATTGTGAGATTCCAGCGACCCACAGTGCTTGCGAGGGTATTGAGCCAATCATCTCACACGATTATGGCGATGGGTTTCCTGTTTGGGTTGCAATACAGTGGAGAACGGCATGGATGGGTTGCAATGGGTGACTTGCTTGGACTTATCTTTCCCCCCCCCTTATTGCAATACCTACTGCTCAAGTAAGGAAGTATATATGATAGGTGTATTTTCTCTCCCCCTCCCCGACCCCCCCTCCTCCAATCCCCCAACAGTGGCAAAAAGAAGATGACGAAGAGAGAGAAAAAGAAGAAAAAATATGACAAATGCAGGGGACAGAAGAAAATCATCACACAAGTACCACAATCTAGAACATGTTTCTAGGTAAGCAAAAAAAAAGTGAGCAAGGCCCGCGGCTCCCGCCCCACCACACCCACCCCCCTTTCTCTCTCTCTCTCTCTCTTGTCTGCTGCTGACGACGACTTTTTGCCCCTGCTTGGAGGCATTCTTCCTGATTTGGATGGATGGGCTATGGTAGTGAATATTGGTAATATGATGACGACCGTTGGGCAGTAAAGCACAGGGAAGCAGCAAAGCGGCGAAACCGAAAGAGGTTTGTTTGGGGGGGGGGGCTTACGTATTGCATGCATGCTGCAGCAACCGGCTCGTAATCCCGTCGGATACACTATCCGAGAGAGAAGGAGAAGAAAAGTCTCCGGGGGAAGAGAAGGATAAAGAGGATCCAGGCGTGATGATGCCACGTGGGAGTCGGCCCAGAACCTTCCAAGGAGTTTCGTCGTTTTTTTTTCCCTTTCTTCTTCTCATTTTCGGGGCTTTGATTTCGCCGACATTCTCACCCCATCACCCCCAACGAACAAAAATGAAGACCAAAACAAAAAAAAAGGAAAGAGGGAGGGGGGAAGAAAGGGGAAAGGAAAAACATGGACTCGGTCCCGACGGTCGCCTCACCTCCCACTTCCCACCCCCAAACCTTCCTAGATAGGATGCCTCAAGCGAGCTGAAGCCTCACGGAGAGGACCCCCCCCTCTCCCCCCCACATCCGATGGTATCTCATTCGCCCATCCGAAGACCCATCACCCGGAAGACGCCCTGGCGAGGGAAAAGGGCGTATCTTTATGGTCTCGTGAGTGAGTGAGAGTGAGAGAGTCTATCGTGAGGTGTGTGTGTGGGCAGTAGTTCTCGATTCAGGTCATTGCTGCCATTTTTAAACGATATTATCCTGCTGCCTATAGACTATGCAGAGCCAATAGTGAGCTGTTGATCCACCCTTGTCAGAACGTTGATGTGTGCGCATGGAGGATCAAGGAGGGGGGGGGGGGGGTGGGGACGTGCGGAACCTCAGCGCGTATGGACTGATCCCGATATCTCTCTGTCTCTCTCAATAGAGCCTTGAATGGGTGGTCAGGCACTGTATACATTGTGGCAAAGGGGGGAAAAGACATGGTGTACGGCGGCGTCTCGCTTGACAGGTCGTCAATATCACGCTGTCTTGGTTGAGTGATGGTTGGTGGGAATGAAAAAAAAAAAAACCCTTTCAATTTGTCAAAACAAGCGCACTGAGAGCGCCCTGGGGAATCAAGCTGGAAAAAAAGACTGGGCATGAGTTTCAGCTAATGGATGGGAAATCAACCAAGGGAAAGAGTAAGGAAAAGGAAAAGGAAAAAAAGAAAGAAAGAAAGGAAAAAGGCAAACAAGAAAGACAAGGTATGGCGGCGCCGCTCTGGTGATGGGGATCTGATTGCCTAGGTACGTAGCTAAGTACCTGCTACCGATGCTCATCTATGGAGCCTAGAGAAGAGAGGAAGAAAGAAAGAAGGGGAGGGTCTGCCCTCATCTCAAAAGCGCCACACATCCACATCTGCATCTCTTCCACCACCCCCATTTCCGGTCTTGTACTTGGTATCACCGGGCGCCCCGACTCGCACAGAGTCACCACATTTGAGTGTTCCGAGTGGAGTCCCAGCAAACAGGTTCCGCCGGGGAAACACAGCGTCGGGGAGGTTGTGCGCCCTGGACACGAAGTGTAACGGCTGGCTTATCTTTTCTCCTACTCTCTCTCTCTCTCTCTCTTTGAGGTGGCTGGTGGCGGAAGAGGGAGAAGAGAAATCTCTTCCCCGCCAACCGCTTCCCCTACCCCTTCTATCTAGCAAAGTGATACGAGGACGGCGATTGTCTCGCATCTGAGGTTACCGTTGGACACCGACGTGCGTCAGTCTTGTCCTGGTACAGAAGTTGTCGCCGCGGCCTGCTTGCGGAGCGGTTGCGGCCGTGTGACGATGGGGCGCGCGCCTCCTCTATTTTCTCCTCACCCCCTTTTGCCCTTCCTTTGAGAAGACAAGTAGAGGAATCGGAGAGGGGGGGAGGGGCGTCTCGGCTGCCGTATCAGCCGTGCAACGGTTCTTCGGAGGTTTATGTCTCTGGGATGTTACGTTCTTGAGATGGATCGTGATACCATTGCCATTTGGGGCACAAGAGGAAAGGAAAGGTGTTTGGGTGTGAGAGAGAGAGAGAGATAGAGAGAGAGATAGGGACAGAGAGAAAGAAGTCTGGTTGTTTGTTTGCCATGCGTAGTGGTCATATCATGGCGAGACAATATGGACGAGTAGCATCCACTGAACTCATATTCTCAAATGAAGCAGGACGCAAAGGTACTTACTTTACCGGCCGTCGCCGACACAGGTGGTGCCAGGATGGAAAAGGGTTTCCTGTTCCACCGGGTCTGTGATACGCCGGAAGATTAGGATGGGGGGTTCTGTCTTGTCCTATTTGAGGGTGCGTCTGATGGGGTTGATTGACGATGGTAAGTAAGTAGTTAGGGAAAAAAAAAAAAGGGAAATGAATGTCCTGTGTGGGCAGTGAGTGACACGGTGGTGAGGTGTTCACTGGTGCACTGGTGATCTGAGGTCCCTGCTGCAGACTACCATTTGAGGTACAAAGCTACTGCCAGGTCATATATGTCATGATGGGCGTTCTGATGTGAGAAGGGTATGTCACAGGCGTTTTTATCAAGAGATCCGGCGTCGCTGTGCAACTCTCTCTCACATACACACACCGTCCTTCTCTTTAAGTATTCCTCGTCGTCAAGGTACAGTGTATCTACGGATTCTTAGCTCATGTATTCATATAGGTCCTAATAGAAGAAAAATAATAATTCTTTGCTGCTATAATGCTGTGGTAAAGACATTGCGACTCCCAGTTCAGGACCTGTGACGGCCCCTCCCCCTCCGGACTTGACTACATGAAAACATTCTTCTTGAACGAGATCAGAGAAATGGTCATAGGACATTATTTTTTTTTCCTTTCTCGAATTTATTTTCCCCAGAATACCGAGTGCTGGGCGTTATCATTGCCCAGTAAACATCGTTACTTCTAACCAAGTATACTGCTCTGGAGCCTCGTTGATTATCTGACCTACGTACAATACGGCTTCACACAACAAACACAAATTAGTCACACCCCCCCACGAAAAATATGATTCAGATCTTCACATACTTGCAGGACTAGGTAGATCGAGAGAAAGAGAAAGAAAAGGGGGGAGGGGAGGTTGGATGTTTGTGGCGGTCAGCCCAGCCAGCCACATCTCTCTCCTCCTCGTCTTCTTCCAAAACCCCAAAGAACCGGGTTCGGTTCGGTGCTTTTTCTTCTTCTTTCGTCATCACTTTTTTTTTCTCTTTCTTTTTTTCTTGAGCCAACCAACCAACCAGCAGTCATCCATATCACACAACATGGCTGATCGTGACGAAAGCTGATGGGTTCGTCCCACCGCCTCTCCCTTCATGCCTCTCTCTCTCTTGCCGCGCCCGAGAGGCGAGACCGAGATCGACCGGAGACGGCAGTTACCGGGGGGTTGGGGTTTGGGGGGTATGATGGGGGGGGGGTTGCATTGGGAGCAAAAGATGGGGGAAAGAAGGTCTCGACCGGCGAGGCGGCTTGGGCTGCCGTGGAACAATGGACTGGTACATGGACAGCGTAGTATTCTTGTAGAGTGCTTGAAAAAGGACCTGGTCAGCAACCCCGTCTGAGGTGACATTATTGGCGATGTTTGGGCCAGGGTGGAGAGAAATGCAACACCCTGGAGGGGAGGGAAGAAAAAAAAAAAAGGGTGAGATCGCATCCGAGCGAGCTAGCCAAAGAAAGACACCCTCTCTGCTTCAGGCGTTTCTGCCCCCCCCCCCCTTCCCAAATCTCTCTCCTTCATTCCCTGTTCTTTCTTTCTCCGCTTTTTCCCTTTTTCCTTCCTTCCCCTCTGGCCAGTCAGTCCTTTGAGCCCGCCGTCCTGAGTTGTGAAGAACAGGAAGGAGAACAGGGGGAAAGGTGATCGACCTTAGTCCGTCCGCAACTCTGACTTCAGATGGAAGATTCCGCCGGGACGGGACTGCATCAGACAAGCCCCCTGGTTGGGTAGCTTGTTACTGTGTAAAGGTGTGTGGGCTGAACTTGGAAGGGAGGGGCCTTGGCTTTTGGGCCTTGTTGGTTTTGTTCGTGGCGATCCGCTGTCATCGATCTCGGTGCCGCAATCTCGTCAGATAAGCGAGGTGTGATCGGGCCAAGACTGGCTGCTGTATTGTCCTTTTTTTTTTTCTTCTTCTTTTCTTTTTCTTTCGTCCTTCCTTTTTGCTCTTCTTCCCTCCCCTACCCCCCTTTTCCAGATTACGTATGTTCCTTGGGTATCATGTTTCTCCTCCCATCTTCATAATTATCGTGAGATCCGGCGCCCAAACTAAATACTCGCTGTTCTCAGTGTCCGAGACTGGATATCATTCCGGTGCATCCCCAGTATGATGAAGCGATACAACGTTGCTTCTGTACTTTAGTATTCTTCTTCTTCTCTCCCCCTCCCCCTGCCCAAAGGCTCAAGCCATCTATCTGCAAGCTCAGTGTCTTGTCTGCCATGCAAGCAAGAAGAAGAAGAAAGAAGAAAAGAAGAAGAAAATCAAGTGTCCGATTTTCCGATGTCTATCGGTACGAAAGAGGGGGGGGGGGTTATGGAAGAGACAGACAAGACATACAGACCCCTAAAGTTCCCTTCCATCAATAAACCCAGATCTGTGGTAGAGACAAGGTAGATATGCCCATGCATGGCCTCTTTCCTTCCAATTAGATCTTCTCAACCCAGCCCCCCCCCTAGATTTCCGATGTCTTGGGGAGGAAGAAAAAGAAAGAAAAAAGAACAAATGGAGGGGTTACATCGCGCAGGCGCCTAAAAAAACCTGCAGTATGATCGCAGGGAAAGGAGAAGATGCAGAGTTGCATTAGTTTTCCCGAACAGCCGGCCTTTCTCTTCTCTTCTCGCGAGGACTGACATCAGAGGGGAGGGGGAAAGAGGAAAAAGATCGCCATGGGAGTTGTATGTGCGTGCGTGAGCATACGTAAGTGTGTGCATGAGCAACAGCAGATCATCTCCATCAACATTGTAACAATGTTTGTTGATCAACAATGATGGTGATCTTGTCTCCTTCTTTGATTTTTTATTTTTTATTTTATTGTTATTGGTTTTTTTACGGGATCGCTGTTTCCGCCTTTTTTGTTGTTTTCTTTTTAGCGGGGGAAAGAGCCAAGAGCTGCAGCCCCGGGATAATCCCCAGATGTCCCAGTCCCTTGGTAACGCGGTGAAGGTTAGAGAGAGAAGGAGGGATCCACCATCGTTACTAGCGGCTTGTGGTTTGTTTCTGCAATACCGTCTTCCTCTTCCTTTTCTTCACCGGTTGGGAAGGCAGGGGGGGGGGCGAGTTTAGATGCATCGAGACCTACGATGATATTATGTAGTGGCTATGTTCCTTATGTTCTAGAATTACAATCAAAAAAATCAAAAAAAAAAAAGGAAAAAAAAGAAAAGAAAAGAAAAGAAAACAAAGTATAGTCACGATGGGAAGTAGATAGACTATGGGTATCGAAGGAGAAGGACAAGGGGGAGGTTGTTCTCTTACTAGCGATCGGATCGGTGAGCGGGAGTGGCTGGATTTTTGGGGGGGGGGGGGGGGGGGCGCTCCGTCGTGGCAACTCCATGTGGTGG